>JAQZBX010007845.1:0-49442 GCA_029593785.1 Cabassous unicinctus | reverse complement strand
TATATATATATATATATACTTCCGTACAGTCACAGGAACCTGGAGCCATCTGGTCAAGACGAAAATAAATCAGTAATGCAACTGGAAATGGTCTCCAGAGACCTTTGGGGATTGGTTTAGCATCACTGTCTTTCAAATTGTGGAGCAGAGGAAGCTGACAGCAAAGATCACAAAACCAACTCTAATTAACACACATACAGCAAAGGACTCAGAAGTACTTTTAGACTAAAATGCCTCGTACCTGAGGGACTAAAACCCAAACAATAAATTGAAAAACCCCAAGCATGGTAAAGACAAATATAAAAGCATATATTGATTGCAGGATAAGCCTGTGAAGGCCTGATACAGAAAAACAAACAAAACAAAACAAAAACAAAATGCCGTTTAATCAAAACTTAACAAACCAGTGCTTTCAGCGGAGCAGCATTGTTTTGCAGCCTTGAGTTAAGAAAGCTAGTATCTGATACATCTCTTTAAGAAATCTGTGTCTCCTTAACTTTTTGCATATATAGAAAAGTGGGATATTAACAAAATTATGTGACATGGTCAAGTAAAAGAGTTTTTACTCAAAAAAAAAAAAACAACAACGAAGGCAGCAACGCACAAAAAAGCAAAGGTCTGTCTCAAGGTCATAGACAGCAAGTTAGTGGTGAAACACAGAAGAAACAGAGAACCACCTTGTGGGGCAAAACGTTGTCCTCCAAGCTATCTGATACATTTCTGATTACTTGCACGGATATGTGACCTGGATATTTGTAAGGGTGGGTCAAGAATGCAGTGTGCAGTTTGCACTGATTATTTAATTCCTGCAACATACATATGCTTTGGCACTGCTCAACTGGTGCCAAGTAGAGCCGTGTTTTCATTCCCCGTGGGGTGGAAGTTCTCAGTGCCATGAACTATGGCCATAGCAACTACCTGTAATGCTCTTCTGTCCTCTCAGAGGAGTCCACTCCCAAGGGGCAGAAGGCACCTTCTCACAGTGAGAACAAGCTACCAAGCAAAAGCCTGAAACTCACAAGACAAGCCTGTGAAATGCTTTAGATGATTTTTTCCACTAGTGAAAGGAAGAAATAATTTGAAGTTACCTGCTTATTTAACCAAAGTCAAATTGATGCCATATGAAAACCATGCAGAACAGTTTCCAAAAATTATTTCATTCAATGAAAATGTGACAGGACCTATAAAATAAGTACTCATCCCACCTGCAGTCATTATGGCCATTGTCTTCACCTCTTACTCTCTTGCACTTATTGAGATCAGACAGGTTTTTCTTGTAAGTGTGGCAAAATGAGCACAGAATATCTGAGCTAATCTTCACTCTACCACTTCATTGCAGTGGCACCTTTGACAGGTCTTTAAACCTCTCTGAACCATAGTTTCCTCTTCTTTGAAATGAATGGATAACATTTGTCCTTTCCACCCAAGAAGTTGGCAAAGGTATAAATAAAATGAAATGCTTTTACGCTCAAACTAGGACCAGAAACTTAATAGCTGGGGAAAAGTGTCAACAAGAATCTCTGGTAATGGCAGCAGTACCAGGAAAACGGGGGTTATAAAAACAGAGATGGACTGCCCTTCCCCATAAAGTGGGTCTCCTCCCTACTTCCATACACAATCTGAATATCTAAGGCACGTGAAGGAAACTGACAGTTCAGTGTTCCAAAGACATGTGGACACTTATAGACACAACAGTACATGAATCCTAAATTATGAGATACAAGTGTTTATGTACATGTGTGCACATGACTGTGTACTTGTGGCTGTGAGCGTGTGCAAACATAAGTGTGTATGTGTGTCGGTATGTATGTATGTGGCTGTGTATACATGTACATGTATGCATATGTAAGCATATATGTGCGCATGAGGGGAGGGTCTCTGTGTGTGCGTGTGTATGAGATAGAGGCCTGGATAAAAGGGTACAAGTTCTTTCTGGGAATAACTATCTGGGAATAACTCACAAAAGGCAAAAAAAAGGGGAAAAAAGAGAGTGCCAAAGAATATTAACTTCTTTTAAGTCCACCGCTCGGTTTCCAGTACTGAGCAAATAGCCCAAATAATTGGGATACTATGGTCGGCCCTATTTGAAAATGTGCTGGTTGACTTTTCTCTCTTCAGAGTCCCTCTGATTTTTCATCATTTCTTCTTCCTAAGCTCTTCAGTGACCTTCTCCTGTTTGTCCCTAAGGAACTATACCAAAAGCTTTTAGTGTTTGGTAAACTCACACTGCCCCTGTGAATTCTTGTGAATAAAGGCTAAAGTGCTGATTCTATCATTGTCAATGAGGATCAGACATACTTTTTACTGGAAACTTTTTACTAGAATTGGTTCACAATTTGACTTAGTCTTGTCTTGCATATTGCTCGCTGTTACTCAGTAAGTGTCCGAGGCTGACAATGATTTGCACTGAGCGCCCCATGTTTGTCTGGTCCTGTTTCATCTAGTCTCAACTGTGAGCGGTACTTAGGGTTTAAAGAGCAGGCCTGTAAAGAGCAGAGCACCCAGAGGTGCATCTGTTGCAGTGCCCAGCTTTTCGGCACAAGGTCTTTTCTAGTCATTGCCAATTTGTGTCAAATCAGAACTGACTGTGCTGACAAAGGGTTTCAATCCAGTCTTTATTGGGTAATGAAACTTCCTTGTTGGTGCAATATTTGCAGAGGCAATGACATCCTTAGGCTGCGGGTGAATGGATTTCTGCCTGAACAAAATCAGCCACACTTCACTCATCTGATTGTATGTTGAAGCCATCTCAAATGACCTCCTAAGGGGAACCCTGGTTCCACCCACAGATACTTCCATGAAGGCGGCTTTCCAGTTTGCAAGAAGGTATCAATCCAGGCCCAGCTGGGCCTGCATCTAGTTAGTAACAGAATAGCAGTGCTCCTGGTACTTTCTGGAGACTATACTCCCAAACTCATTGATGCTCACTACCTTTCAAACGGGGGATTTCCTGAAGTGTATGCAACTATCCATTCCTCTGAATACTCTAACCAGATCATTATTAGAGTGAGTCACACTGGGCCCCAGGAGAACTGTTTCTCTGATCGGATGATGAAATTGGCCTATATTGAGGGATATGACATGAAACCACCCTATGTAACGGGTCACTGTGTTTACTATGAAGCCACGCTACATACTTGTCCCTCCTAGGAGGATCCGTGGGAGAAACTTGTCTGTGGTCTCAAAAAAGAATAGTTCTGCTTCTCTTGACTAACCGGACTGTTTTTAACTCAGGGAAACTGTATGTGGTAAATGGTTATGTTTCACATTTTGCATCGTCTGACAGAATCAAACTTGTGGCCAGCTTCTTGTCCTTAAATAAACTTTCTGGCATGCATTTTGAGTATTAGCCTCACCCTGGCTATATCCACATGTGATATTTTCTTTGCTCCTTTTTTAACTAATTTTATTTTATTTTCCTGGGTTGTAAAAATCTTTCAAACCACTTTTAAACAAATGGAAGTATAATCATATGAAGAAAATAGGAAGCCACAGTGAGGCTGTGTTAGTGCGTTAAATAACACACTTCTCTGGGTGAAACTTCACTGAATGCTAATCTTAGGTTTCTTGATAATATACCAGGTTAATGGTTCAGGAATAGTTCTTAAATCTATAACCAACAACCTTAACAGTAAAGCATAAAGAGTGAAAACATACAGGCATGAAAAATGAAGAGGGAAATTTAGAAATCAAGTTACAGAAGATGACACATTTCAAAATCCACTGTCAGTCTCTCAACAATTCAACCTTTTCTGGGAGTCAATTACAAAAGATGTTTTGTTGATGTGGCCTACATCTTCAACCTGATGACATTTCACTGCATTTCAAAAGAACATTTCAAATCACCTACCGTGTTTGTGAATAAATGCCAGTCCTTGCAATATCTGATACATGATATTCCTTATAGCAGACTCTGGAAACAATTTATTTCTATGTGGGGCAGAAAAAAAAAAAGTTATAAATCTGGGTTTACATATAAAGATGAATCCCCTTTATTCATGTTCTTTTGATTATATAGAGTAAGAAATTAAGAAAACATTTCCAGGCATCTTAATCTTTGACCAAATCCTTTAGTAGTAAAGACCAAACAAAAACAACCATAAATGCACACAGGAGAGCTATTTTATAAACACCAAAGACATTCCGTTATTCAGTTATACTACAAAGAAGAAAAGCTTATACATCTTAAAGTAAAACAAAAAGAAAAACAAAATCTCTCTGACATATCATATAAAACGCACCTAAAAATCTCCTTTCCCCATAACACAAACTAAAACTTTTAAAAAATTGCAATGGCGAAAATTTGAAGTCTTCTGCATGAAGCCTTATGAGATACGGTAGATGTAATATTTTTCCCGTTTGGACAAACCACACAGAATCACTGCTTTTATTGACAATGAAGATAATACTTGTTCACTCAAATCACTCAGAGAAATGTTGTGAACCAAGAAAATGTGCCCAAGTGGCTTTACAAGGTTTACTTTTAAAGTTCAAAATTATGACACCACAGGGGTTCTTAACCAGGGGTCCATGAGCTTGAACTGAAATTCAAAAAAACCTTATTCTTATGGGGACGTGTTAGTGCGGGTGTGATATATTTATTAAATACACAGTATAGTGTGGACTTAGTAAGGGGTCTGTGGTTTTCACCTGATTGGCAAAGAGGTCCGTGGAACAAAAAAGGTTAAGAATCCCTGCCATTGGGGGACAGATGTGGCTCAAATGGTTGGGCATCCATCTCCCATATAGGTTCGATCCCTGGGACCTCCTGGTAAAAAAAAAGAACCTCTGCCAAAGCAGACACATTTTTTATTAGTCTCTTCTCCCTAACAGGCAAGCCTCTAAGCAGTGTAGCAACAGAGGAACTGAAATACATCTGGAAGTTTTCAGTCTCAAAATAAATGAAGCTGTGCATGCCCTTGGCTTGTATTTACTGCCTATACGTTCTTGTGTGAATGGAGAGCTATATCTCCTTAGATGACTATTCCATCAAAGCATGAAAATGGCTGCACTAAAACTAAAACACTAAAGATCACGTAAGACCTTGACAGTAGCAATATGGGTTGGGGCCCTCACCTAACAGACAACTTTAAATGACAATGCCTAAGTAGCATGACTGTTAAAAGGTTAGAGAAAGACTTAGGAGACTGCAATTAGCAAGAGCAGAAAGAAAACACATTATCTTTTTGATATTTAGTTCTAAGATCATGACCAAAATGTACCTTTCTTTAATAAGCTGGTAAAGGTTTTCCTTCATGTATTCAAAGATAAAATAAAGGTGATCATTTTCCCTGATAACTTCTTTTAATTTTACAACATTGGCATGGTTGAGTTTCTTTAAAGACTGAAAGACAAGGAAGCAAAGCAAATAATTAGAGAAAATTTTTGTTGAAAAAGAAAAGTAATCCCAGGTATTCTTTGGAAGAAACCCCTAATTCTAGAACTGCAGAAATGTTATTTACTTACATCACAATTCATATCAAAAACTAAATAAAAATTATTTATCTGAAATTGATAGTTTTAAAATAAAATATTAGACAAGATATTATTTATGGGAGTTTATTTAAGCAGTTTTCGATTCATGAGCCAGGCAGCATCCAAACCATACATGGAAAGGAGTTCCAGCAAGGGAGTGGAAAGGGGAAGCTTATATAGGGCAAAGCAGGCAAGGAAATGTTCTGATTGGCTGACATTAAGTTTCCTCTTTACAAAGGGGTTTTTACAAAGTGGAGAGCAGATATACATTGATTAGTATATGGTATGTCCATTCTGTAAGCTCTCTCTCCTGGACCTAAACTGGTTTATCACCAGGTGCTGCTTATCTGCAATTCAGTAGAGTGTGTTCCAGTGTCACCTGTTCTCAGAAAGCCTCTGCGGTCAACTGTTTTTGTCTTCAGGAAAATCCTCTCTCAGAAAGGGGCCCTTCCCTGGCCATGCCTGAAGCGGCAGCCATTATACTTAACAACAGGAACTTTATGTAGAAAAACTTGGATTACTTGACTAGAAGGTAAGTACTTGATAATTAATTGGTATTTCCTGGCTGTCCCGGGCCCAGGCAATGCACCAGTGGGTTATTTTAGGCCTTACCCCGTCCTGAGGATAGAATTCATTGGAGAAGAGGCCAAAAGGGAACGAACAAAGGAAGCAGAGGCTTTGATTTTTCTAGCATTGGGGAAGGCAGCTGCTTTGGGCTGAGATCACCAGTCAAGAGCCCGCAGGCACTCTGAAACAGGAAATCGTTCAAAGTGACTGAGGCTGATCCTCTGATTCTCTCGAATCTCATGACTCACGTGTGTCCATGACAAGTGCTACGCTCCTTCTCACAATAAGAGTTTTAATTACAAAGGAAGTGTTCAAGAAGGAGAAATCTCCCTGGAAGACCCAAAATGAGATGAGAGAAATCCCTCATCTTTCAAGAAAGCAAAGGCAAAAAAGTCAAGCAGGGAATGAGGAATAAGAGGGTGGCTCAGAAAATGGTACGTGATCTTCTGATCACCTGTCATTTCTCACACATCTGCGGTGTCCACCTTCTTGGAACATACATGTGAGTGCAGCTTTGTGGGCATTAGTTTCTGTTTGTGTCGTTAGTTCTGTCGATGTCTAACCAATACACCCTTGCACTGGTAAGCAGCCATCTAGTTCATGTACGACAGCCAAAGACATCTAACTACAAATTTGCTCACCAGATAAATTATTTGATGGTCAGAATCTGATAGATTGTCTCCTTCAAGAAAGCTGAAAAAGGTCACTTTGGCCAGTGAGGTGGCCCTTTAATTTAAAAAGCACTTTCTTCACAAAGCAGTGAGTCCTGTAATAAATTATAAAACCCTCCTTACCTCTGAATTTCATTAAAAAATTACACCCCCTTTATTAAAAAAAAAATTTGCAGATGAAAATGTTAAAATGAATATCCAAATCTGGAAGGACACTTAGTAATAAGGTACCCCAGATAGTGGGGCTCAGGAATGTGTAATATGATCAAGTTACTTCAAGTAGCTGGGGCGAGAGAAGGAATATGGTCAGTGAAGGAGCACAAAATAAGACTCCTCTGAAGCCTCCTCCCTGAAATACAAGTTCCTACCAAGACGCCCCTCTGGCAGGGAATCCTCAGCTGTTTTGCCCAACAAGGCAGATCCTTCCAGAATGATCCAATCAGGCTGACTCCTTCTTAGCTGAGTTGCATTCCTGGTTCTCCGTGAGTAACAAACGCAAACATTGGTTGACTTTTAAGTATTCACTAGAACCCTCACTGACTGCAGCCATCTTTTCTGCCTGTTTGCTAAAATTACATCACAAGAACTGGTTGATGCATTGTGGTTGAGGAGCCCCGCAGCAAATTCATCCAGAGGAAAATGAAGTTTTAAAGCTTTTCAAGAAGAAAATTCTAGGCAAGGAGTGGGGTACCTTCTGCTCTTGGCCTGCAGTGTGTTTTGAGCACTGATTACTATTGCTGGCCACAGTCCAACAGAGTGGCCCTCAGCTCTACTTCAAAGGCAGGCTCCTGAGCAAGTTAAATATAAAAGGGATGGATTTTGTGGGGGTATGTGTGTGGGGGGGGACTTCATTTGACTCACTTTACTGAGATATATTTCCAGAAACAATCTTATTTTGGGTTCAGGAAAGGTTTCCAAAGGAGTGGTAAAGACTGGGCCAACAACCCAAATCAATTCTGCCCTCCTCAGAGAACCATTATCATTTCCTTAATCTTTAACTGAACCACCATGTCCCGAGCCCCAAGGATACACTGGGGCTACTGTCACTGCCCTTAAAAAGCAAACAATTTAATTGGGAAGACAGGACTTACATACACAATGCAAATAAGCAGAATAAGGGCATCAGAACAACACAGACATTTCAATGAGGAATAATCAGCAACCTCTGAGCTGTCGGTGAGGGTATCATTGAGACCTGACTTGAAGGGAGAGTAACACTTAGACAGGCTCTTCGAGAGGAAAAGGGTGTGTCGGGGGAAGCCCGTCACAGGTAAGGCATGGAAGGGAGGCATAAACTCAATGTCCAAGGAATGAGCATCACCCCAGTTGGTTCTGATGGAAGCTCCTTGTGAGAAGAACTTGGCTGGAGAGGTAGGCAGGAAGCAAACTGTTTGGATGCCAGGTATGTACCCACTCAAGTCTTCTGACAAACCTGGATTTGAAGCTAAGCTCTGCTGCTTAGAGCTATGTTTACCTTGAGGAAGGTACTGCATCTCTGGGCCTCAGTCGCTCTCATTAGCAAACTCGGGATACAAACATCTCCCTCACAAGGTAATTGTGGGGGTGAAGGAAGACAGTGTATGTACAGCATCTAAGGTACAGCCTGGCCCGTAGGAGGCTCCCAATAAATGAAAGAGTGTGTGCAAAGGTGAGTGTTAGGCAGCAGCTCACAGGATGGATGAGATGTGTAGGAAGTGGGGTCACGGGGAGGCCCCCTGAAATAAGCTTGAGGTTTTCTAGCTGGGTGACTGGGTAAATGATAATGGCATTAACAGAAAGGGAGAGAAAATGTGAGCATAGGGTGAGACATATGGGTCTAAAGCAGGGGCTGGCAAATTCTTTTTGTAAAGGCCAGTTATAAATAATTTGGGCTTTTCAGGTCATATGGGTCTCTGCTGCAATGACTACACTCTGCCATTGCAGCAGGAAATCAGCCATAGACAATATGGACACACTGTGTTACAATAAAACTTTATTTATAAAAAAAGGTGGAGGCAAAAGAAAGATAAAAGATTAGGTGAGACTGCTGAATGAAATCACCCAGGAGGAGGTCACAGCAGAAATAAAAAATGATAAAATTATAAGGCAAAAATCCAATATTTAGTGATGAACCTAGAAGAATTGGTAAAAAACAAAAAAGGTAGGACAGATGGTCAAAAGCAGAGTCACACAGGCCTGGGAGAGGATAGGAAGAAGTGGTCAACAGCACCCATACTGCAGAAAAGGAAAATGCCTGTAAAAATGGTCCTGGACTTGGCAACTGGTGATTTCTAGGAGAGCGACTTCGGTCGAGTTGCAAAGGGAGGTGCCTAATTCGATGAGGTTGGAAAGTTCGGTAGGAAAGGTAGGGAAAGAGATGGGGTGGAAGCTTAAGGGGAGGGAGGACTGAGGCTTTTCTTAGTGAGAGAGAATGGTGAGCACATTTATAGACTCCAATGAATGAGCCAGTGCAGAGGAAGAGTTTAAAGATATACGGGGGGTGATGCGGTAGGGGGTGGGGTGGGGGGAGCAGAAGATTGATGGAGTCAGGGCCTAAAGACAGTACAGGAACAGAGTAGACAGGATGCCGGCAGCCCATCCCTGAGAATGGTATATATAGCACCAAGAACCTAAGTGCCATGTATAACACTGCTTCAAAGGAAAATGCCACCAGGTCCCATGCTCCCGGATATTCCAGGAGCAGGGACTGTCCTCTCTGAAGCTAGCCATCAGGCACAGGAACTCCCTGAAGTCCACAGGTGGCCTGGGGCAGGGTCTCCGGGGGTAGCCACGAGCATGTGTGGGCAGAGGGCAATGGAAGAGAACGGTGCTGGGGAAGGAGGACAGTGGTGTAATGAGTACCAAAGAGCAGCATTTCCCTTCATTTCCTTTTGCTGCTGGCAGCATATGGAAAATGTGACAAGCATTCTTTGGTGGACTTCCTTTCCATTCCCTTTCTGACTCAGCAGGCAGAAAAGAGGGACTTCAGCAAGGAGGAAGGGATGAGGAACCTTGGTAAGGTGCCTCCTTTCTACCCTCTTCTTCTTTCCCTCCCATCCATATTTAGGGATTGGCTGTGGCCCAGTGCTGGTGAGCAAGGGCAGGCGGGGGTGGGGGAAACAGCATCTGTGCAGGTGGGGGAAAGAATGGGAAATTTCTGGTGGTCATTAATGAAAGGAGGAGTCCCTTCAGCTATCTTGCTGTCTAAGAACCTCTGTGCCTGTAATTTTTCTAAGCTATAGGTAAGAGAAGTTGTTACTCCCATTAGAACTAATGCACAGAGTTAGATGTACAGAAAAGCAATGCTTTAACATCCAAGCCAAGGATACATTTCAGAACATCATGTCTAAAAAAATGCCCTCGGATCATCCTGGATTTTACCTCGGTGCACTTCCTCTTTTTGACATTTTTGGATCCCTGAGTTTTTATTCTCTAGCCAGGAGTCAGCAAACTATGACCCGTGGGCAAAATTCCAACCTACCTTCTCTTTTTGCACAGCCCATGAGCTAAAAATGGTTTCTACAATGAATATTTGCAAACAAAAATTTTTTTGAGACTTATAAAACGTATTTTATTTTAGCATTTTTGTAATAGCTAAAAATTGGAACTATCATTAAAAATACCTGTATATGGTATATTGAAAATGAGCAATCAATTTGATGGTAGGTAAAACTAACTTTGAAACCCAATTAAATTAAATTTTATGCCCTCCAAAAAAAGAATTCCATTATTCTCATGGGAAGATCTGTATAGAAAACAAATTATACTTAATTATTATTGTATTTTAACTTTTATGAATAAAAATGTTATGAAAATCTGTTTCCTCTCTTGCTGGGTATGTACTGTAGTGAAGATATGTGAAAGGCAATGCTTGATACAGCTTTATCTCGATGAAGGAATTCCATCACAGAGAATAGAGTACAAATTATTAAGCAAGATACTGGAATAAGTATTACTATTATGTTTAGGAAAACTACCCAGCAAATAGATCTTCATTTATATAAATAATTGGGATGACTGCCTTTAGACTCAACAATAAATCACTAAATTCACACATTCTTCTTATTCATATTGAAATATATTGGCATAAAAGATCCACTAAATATATAGGCTTCCTAATAAAAGCACATTCACTAATATAACAGTCTAGTAATCTACTTTCAGCTATTAACTACATAATGTTATCATTTGCCCCTTTATGGCATTAATAAATTAAATTATTAATAATAAATTAATTTTTAATAAATTAATAAAATCTAAGCATGTTCAAAGCTATTTTAACCAACCATATATAAATTATTCCCTAGTGTACTAAATAAATACCTTAACCTCCCGAAGGTTCATGCATTCCTCCCAGGAATAAAACTTCCTTTTCATTCTAAAAGAGAAGAAAGAAACAAGTGTGCTTATTTCCAATAACAGGTTATACATTATTTTTTTTAAAAAAAGGTTTTAAATGTGAACTTCATGAACAGTGCTTAAAGTTGGCTTTGATTTCTACGAAATATTATACTGTCCAAGACAACATTTATTTAAAAGCCTGTCAGTGCAGTCAATCCAAAAGCACATTTCCAAGCAGAGATGGCGTGGTAAGGTGCAAAGGTCCTGGCCACTGTCCCTGCCCTGCTGCTAATGACTGCCTGAGCCTGCAGGCGCCACCTACCTCTCTAGCCTCCAGGTTCCTCACCTGCAGAATGAAGGGACTGGTCTAGGTGATCCTAGTGCCCCATTTATTGTGCGTTTATTGCCCTGAGAGATGCAAATCACACTACAACCATAATAAAGAATTCATTATTCTTCAAATTGGGTCAGTATTCTCATGCCACATTTGGAAGGCACTGCGGGAGGCTTTGAGGGGCAGTGATCAGAGAGAGGGGTGGTGTAGCCGTTGGGCAATTTGATGTAATTATGAATTCCAAAAATATATATTGGATTATGCTTGTAAACTGGTCTGCTAATCTGGGCATGATTAAGTTATGATTAGGGCATCGACTGGGCCACGTTAATAGGGCGTTGAGCCCCACCCCTTGGTGGGGTGGGAATCAAATACAAAAGGGAAGGCAAAGGACAGAGGGAGCAGTTTTTGAGGAGAAGTTCTGATGTTGGAGTTTTGATGCTGGAGCCCGGGGAGGCGAGCAGATGGAGAAGCTTGGTCGTGAGGAAGGAGAGAAGGCCCCTGGATAGAGACAAGCTGTTCGCCTGATAGTCTACAACTGACCTTGTGAAGGAAACAAAGGAGCTAAGCCTGGAGAGAAACGGAGCCCTGGGAAGAGAGGAACCCAAGAAGTCTGAACCCTGGCAAACATCAGCAGCTGTCTTCCCTCACCAAAGTCTGATGTTGAATTTAAGAATATTTAGTGAATTTAAGTAGTGTAGTGAATTTAAGAATATCAGTCTTTGGTGAGGGAAGAAACTTATGCTTTATGGCCTGGTAACTGTGGGCTTCTACCCCAAATAAATACCCTTTATAAAGACCAACTGATTTTCTGGTATTTTGCATCAGCACACCTTTGGCTGACTAACACAGGTGGGATTGGGTTTTTTTCAAAATCACATTCAGAGTAAACAGAAACCTCAGCATTAGAAATCTTTTCACCAAACTTTAGCCTAGGCTGACATGAACAGGGTAATACCAAAATTCTCAAGAGTCAGCATATATACAAAATTTAAACGGGAACATATTAAACAAGAAGAATAATACTAAATAAAACCCAAAAGAATTAAGTTTGCTTTTAGAGTATAGCTTGATAAACATGAAAACCTTTAACAGAACATTTCTCCCCGACTAGCCCAGGGCAGAGTGGTGTGGTAGGTCAGGGGTAGGGATGTGGGGGATGAATTCACTGAATGATAATTAATGGAGATTGTTTTCATGTCTTTATGTGAAAGTGTTTGTGCATTTGGAGTATTCATTTATAAAGTGTCTGTTTCTTGATTACAAGAGTCACATTTTTTAGGAAAAAGATGTTCTAGTTTTAGGAACTATCTTTCCTAGCTTATTCAAAATACAAAGACAAATGAGAAGGAAAATACGACCTTTTGGCATAAGACACAGATTCCCTCCTGGCAAGTCTTCAGTCTGCATGGGGAAGGTAGACATTTCTTGACTCAAAATGACCTCATTTCGTTCTGCTTTTGCATAACCAAAAGCATGACCTTCATCCTCTCTATGTTCAAGATCAATGCACCAACATGAACTGAGTAAACATGTGCACTGCACAGATGCTGGGGGAGGCTATGGAAGGGGCAAAAGGTTGATGTAACACATACCCACTTTGTACCTACAGAATGGAAAATGTGAAATCTGATGATCAAACCCTGAGGCTCTGATGTCCATTTTATAGGATTATTCTAATGGCACCTCTCTGGAAGCGCAACTATCAGCAAATATTCTTAAATTCAACATCAGTAAGAACTGCTTGTATACAAAATTAAATGTATCTACTAGAATTATGGCTAGCCTTGAGAAAATATATTTAATATTAATAGTCAAGATTTACTTGTACCATGGGTGTGTCAGGTGCTGGACTAAGCTTGCTGCCTCCACATTGCATCTGTTCCATGGCCCTGTGTGACAGACACCATATCTATGCCATGTAATAGATGAGAAAACTGCCCATGGTCCTGCACTTCAAACCCAGCGGTGGTTGGTGCCAACTACATGCTCTTAACAAGCAGGCTCTCTTTCCACCCAACCCATTCCTGCAGGAAGAGCCCTCAGAGGTGGGCAGGTGATTTTCTGGAAGACATTAATTTTCTTCTTTATTTGTTCTTCCCTCCCTAATACAAGGTTTGGAGTTACTCCCAGTGAGACTCTGGTGGCCAGGTGGTTGGTGCATGGCCGACGAGGACAGCAGGGAAGGGACTGGGACCACTGTTTCAGGAGCTTGAGGGTGAGTCCCATGCAGGTTTTCCAGGGCCCTAAGGCTGATATCAAAGGCAGGGATGAAAACAGGAAGTTTATGTCCAAGTCAAGGTCCTAAGCAGTACAGAGAGAAATGAGAAGGGTGAGTCTCATTTCCTAATTGGGAGAGAAAATCTAAGAGCTCTGCTAAAGCCTTTTCTCTCCATCCCTGCCTTTATTGAACTTCATGCTTTCTGTGGTTGGTCTGTCATATAATTAAAATACCGGGCCTGGAGTCCAAAAACCTGGATCAAAGTAAGAAGGGCTATTAAGGGAGAAAAAAAAAAGGTGTGCCAAATGTCACCTCCAACAATTTGGTCTTGCCCTATTAAGTGACAGGACTGGGTATCTAAGGAGAGCTGGTCCAGGGCAGTATCCTCATGGTGAACACTGGGAAGTAGAGGATGGGTCCAAAGACTGTGGAAAAAAAATCAGCCCCTCTTTTAAATCCCCTCTGTTGCTCTACAGCAGTTAGTGGGAAGGAGGTAGACTACAAAGCCCCCAAAGTCTTTTATAAGCTGTGAATTAACTCAAGTTTGACATCGACTAAGTCTTCTGACTCTGCCAGCTGGCAGGACCTTCCACTGATTAGGCTGATTCAAGGGCCTCTCTAGGGACCCTTGGAGTTTAGGGACATCTTAGGAAGGCCTAGATCAAACCAATTCCTTCCAATTCCCATGAAGCAGACAGGAATCCCAAAGAACCAACAAAGGAATTCTACATAATAAGAGATAACCTTGTCCTGTAAGAAAATCCCTCAGGCTTATTCTATCGAGACCAAATGTCCAATAGAACTTTCTGTGATGGTGGAAATGTTCTGTGCTGTCCAGTATGATAGCTACTAAGCATGTGTGGCTACTGAGCCCTTGGAATATGGCTGATGCAATCCAGGAACTGAATTTTTAACTAAATTAAATTTCAATTTAAATAGCCACCTACCATATTGGACAGAACAGTTCTAGACTTCCAGAGAAAGGGGATGCAAACTATGACCCAGGGGCCAAATCTATCCTGCCATTTGTTTTTGTACAGCCTATGAGATAAGAATAGTTTTTTGCATTTTTTAACAGATAGGAAAAAAAAATCAAAAGAAGAATAACATTTTGTGACACATAGAAATTATATGAAATTAAAATTTCAGTATCCATAAATGAAGTTTTATTGGAACTCAGCCATGCTCATTTGTTTATATATTGTCTGTGGTTGTTTATGCACTAAAACAGCAGAGTTGAATTGCTGCAAATGACACCATATGGCCTGCAAAGACTAAAATATTTACTCTCTGGTCCTTTACAGAAAAAGTTTTCTAATCCCTGGTCTAGAATCTGAAGAGAAAGAAAGAGATCCTTACTGGCCAACCATGTTCTGAGGTTGTATTTTTTTCAGCATAATTCAACTACATTATCTCATTTGAGACTTACAACAGTCCTGTGAAACTGATAGGACATGTGAGGAACCTAAGATATGGAAACATTACGTGACTTTCCCAAGGTCTCACTGCTGAATGCAGATCAACTTCAATCTCTGCACCCTGTCCATGACCTCACCTTGTGTCCAGGCTGAGTTCATTTATTCATGCCCCAAAAATAATTTAGTCCCTCCTATGTGGTAGGCCATTTGCTAGGCACACACAACGATGAGAAAGACTCTCTCATGGAACTGACATCTTTGCAGGAAGGCAGACTTTAAATAATTTTCTATGCTAAGTGCTATGAAGGAAAGGTCCAGGGTACTATAAGAACAGACCTCAAAAGGACCTAATCCAGTCTGGGGTATCAGGGAAAGCATTTTCAAGGAAGTGACAATTCAATGGCGACATGAAGGATGAGTAGAATTTACCCAGGTAGGAAGCATGGGGGTCAAA
Organism: Cabassous unicinctus; assembly: GCA_029593785.1. Classification (NCBI taxonomy): domain Eukaryota; kingdom Metazoa; phylum Chordata; class Mammalia; order Cingulata; family Chlamyphoridae; genus Cabassous; species Cabassous unicinctus. The sequence continues at coordinate 33,982 of JAQZBX010007845.1, read as the reverse complement.
ACACCATGTGAAGTCTCTGGGTAGGAAGGTATTTGGTGAGTTTAAGAAGCTACACAGGGGAAGTGGCTGTGGCTTAAGCAATTGAGCTCCTGTTTACCATATGGAGGACCCGAGTTCAATCCCTGGGACCTCCTAGTAAAAAAAAAAAGAAAATAGGCATCCCAGACCTGCAAAGCAACGCACCAAAAAGACAATGACACAACCAGATAGAAGGGGGAAAAAAGCTGCAAAGCCGGTTTGGTCTGAGTGAAGTAAGCAAGGGGGGAAATGATAGGAAGGAGATAAGGCTGAAGAAAATAGGCAGGGGTCAAGTATTGCAGCAACTTGTAGGCCACATTAAAGATTTGGGGCTTGATCCTAAAACTGACAGGAAGACATTGAAAGCTGTCTTAGTTTGCATTCGCCAAAAAGCAGAGCCTGAGGCACAAATTTGGGTACAAGTAGTTTACTTGGGAGGTGATTCCTGGAAGCCAGGGCAAGGAGCAGGAAGTGGAAATGGAGAGGTAGGAAAACCAACAAAGGGCACATTATTGAGCTGATACCAAGGTAGGCAAATGGAACTCTGTCCTACTAGGAGCTGTGTAGAACGCTCCTTGGTTGCGAGTTTCCCATGTGCACTTGAGGTGGAATGCTGGCAGCAAGCATAGAACTGTACACCACAGCTGCACTGAAGTCTGGTGGGACAACGGGACAAGATGGGGCAGGAGGGACATAAAGAACATTTGGCACAAATGTTTCAGATAATTAGATGTGTGTGTGTTTAAAATAATCCCTTCAGACTGAAAAGAATAGGGGCAAGAATGGAAGCCAGGAGCCCTATAAAGGAAATTATTATAATGGCCAAGGTAGTAAATGATGATGGGTTGAATGGGGAGTAGCAGTGGGAATATAAAGAAATAGGCAGCTCAGACAAATATTTGGTGATTCGAATCTACATGACTAAATGACTGAAGGTGGAGCATGAGGGAAAGGGAAATCTGGTTTTTGGGGTACGGTAGTGCCATTTATTGAGATAAGGAATACTGAAGGAGAAACAGGTCTGAAGCAAGAGAGGGAGAGTATGCTCAACATGAATTCAGTTTTGGACATGATGAATTTGAAAATTCTTCAGGGCACCAAATGGAGATGCTAAAAAGACAACTGGATAAAGATGAATGTGGCCAAGAGATTCTAAAATGGCCCCTGGGAAGCGAATGTGGCTCTAGCGACTGAGCTCCCATCTACCACATGGGAGGTCCGTGGTTCGGTTCCCAGCGCCTCCTAAAGACAGCAAGCTGGCATGATGGGCAGATGCGGCAAGCTGACACAACAAGAGACACAAGAAGCAAAACATAATGAGAGACACATCAAAGCAGGGAACAGAGGTTCCCGGTGCCTCCTAAAGAAGATGAGCAAGACAGTGAGCTAACGTGACAGACAGGCATGGCAAGCTGACACAACAAGATGATCCAACAAGAGACACAAGAAAAAAAAACAATGAGAGACACAACAAAGCAGGGAACGGAGGTGGTTCAAGTGATTAGATGCCTCCTTCCCACATTGGTGGTCCCAGGTTCAGTTCCCGGTGCCTCCTAAAGAAACAAGGAAGACAACAGACACAGCAAGTGCAAACAACGAGGGGGTGGGTAGAAATTTAAAAAAAAAATGGCCCCCAAAGACCCTACCTATTGGTATTCACAGCCTTGTATAATTCCCTCTCCTTTGATGACTTGTTTCAAACCAATAGACTACAGCAATGTTGAGAAGATGTCATTTCTGTGATCAGTTTATGAAAGACCATGATTTTCATCTTGCTAGAAGATTATTTCACTGCCTTGTTGGCTCACAAGCCTTGGTGGTGCAAGTTGCCATGTTTAAGCTCTCTTTGGAGAGGCCCACATGGACAGAACTGAATGCGGCGCATAACCACATGCATGAGCTTGGAAGCAGATCCTTCCTCAATCTAGCCTTCAGGTAAGACCCAGCCATGGCAGACACCTTGACTACAGCCTAGTGAGAGGCACTGAAGCAGAGAACCTAGCTTAGCCATGCCCAGATTCCTGACCCACAGACACCATGAGATAATAAACATGTATTGTTTTAAGCCACTAAGTTTTGGCTTAAGTTGTTATACAGCAATAGAGAACTCGTACACTGGGTGTGGACCGAGATCGCAAAGGCCAAGTGGGACAAGGGGGCCAAGTCAGCAGTCACCAAAGCACCACGTATGTGAATGGCCCAAACTAAGTCACTTAATTTCTCAGGCTCAGTTTACTCTCCTGTAAAATGAGGTTCATTGTACTTGCCCATTATTACCTCAAAAGGTGAAAAAGCACTTTGAAAAAGTACACAGCGCTATATGTGAAGTAGTAAGTGTAGAGTCGGAATGTTTTTAAAACCTCTAACATCATCATTCCAGTCAACAATCCTCTAACCTACCGCGATTAGTATCTAAGGCTCTCCTCCATTCTACTTTAGAACTTTTTCAAAGACAGGAAATAGGGCAGAGTGAAAACTACATTGACAATGTGTTGTTCAGGATCAATTTGTGAGCACAAAGGATAAAACTTACTTTTTAATAGCAATCAGTTCCCCAGACTCAATGCTCCTTCCCAGCAGGACGGAACCATAGGTTCCATCCCCAAGCTGCTTGATCGTTGTGTATCTATTCATGGTGTGCCCGCTCAGGCCCGACACTCATCTCAAGGCCGAGGCGGTTCAGTCCTGCAGCGGTAGCAGGCCTCCCCAGAGTGTAACCAGATTTTCCGATGGCAGCACCAGCACAAGGTATTCAATACGTGACTATCTCCCAAATACATATTTTCAAAGATCAGTCTTCTGCCTGTAGAGAAAAATGAGAGAAAAGGATAAATGCTAATGCATATTTTAAGTTGTGAGTTATGTGTATTTTTATAGTCTAAATCAGGGGTGAGCAAAGAACAACCTACAGGCCAAACCGAGCCCACTGCCTCTTTTTATAAATAAAATATTGTTGGAACACAGCCTTGTCATTCATTTGCATATTGTCTATGGCTGCTTTCACACTACAACAGTACACAAAGCCCACAAAGCCTGAAATGTTTATCCGGTCCCTATAGAAAAAGTGTGAAAACGCCTAGTCTAAATGCTCTTTTCCAACTTTTTATGACTAAAGATACCATGGTTCAAAAGTGCATTTGTCACTTACTCAGAAATGAATCAGCTCCAATCCAATGCTGTTCTGCTGACTAATGCCCACAACTATGCTCAATGAAAATTGCTGAGCTCAGAGAATCCATGCTAAATATAATTTGTTCTGTGCAATTTAGCTACAATTAGCATTGTAAACATACAAAAGCCAAGGAATGCTAAAATTAAAGTTCCCCGGACAGAGAACTAATATGTGCTCCATAAACTATTTGTGGCTAGGCATCAACAGCAGTATTTTTACTACTGGACATTACAAGCTAAACAATGAGCCAGTAATTCAGGACCCATGTGCAGGCTGTGCCTCTTTTAAAGTCAGTCGTTTTTTGTTTTCAGTAATAAGTCATTGATGGTTTATTTGTAAAATTGAGAGAATCATTCAGCTTGCCTCTTATAAAGAATATGTAGTACTAAACTATTTTTTTTTTTTTTTTTTTTAGGTACTGGGACCGGGGATTGAAACTGGGACCTTGTGTGTGGGAAGCTGGCACTCAATCACTGAGCCACATCCACTCCCCTGAGTTGTTTTTTTCTTTAGTTTTCTTGTTGTTGCTTTTTTTGTTTTTAGGAGGCACCAAGAACTGAACCCGGGACCTCCCATGTGGGAAGCAGGCACTCAAACTGCTTCAGTCACATCTGTCCCCCAGTAATAACTTTTTAAAGTGACTGTAATATCTTTAGGCAAACATTAATATAATGTAAATGCTTAAGTAAGAACAACAGGTTACTTTTTAAAAATATGACTGTCAAACTAATAATTCCAACAATCAAAAAATCAGAAATAATGGCTTGAAGCATGTGACATTCTGCATCTAAATCAAACTCTATACAGCCTTTCCTTCCAGAAGAATTCCAATCAATAAATGTAGAAAGAGGAAAATAAAAATTCACTATCAGGTAAGCACCACAGTAGTAACTGTTACAACAAGATGGAAAAGGAAGAAGAGGTGGAGGAGAAGAGGAGGAGAAGGGAAAGAGAGGAAAAGAAGATTTGAACCTAGAATTCCTATTTATTTCTTTATTCCTAGGCAACAGGAATTAAGGATTTTTGAGTAGGGGAATAACATGATCAAATTTGCATTTTTTTAAATCCAGGGGGTTAGGATATTTTTCTTCAAGCCCACCAAAGCTTGCCTATTTTAATTTAAGCAATTTCTTCATTCTTAGTTTTTTGTGGCTATAAAGAAACCATCTCCTAAAAATGTGTATGTATGTGAAATCCATAACCATGTGTATGGCTTAGCCGTCTCCTGTCTTAATTCCACCTTTCCTCATAGGACCTATTTTCCACTCCTTTAATTATCTTTGGCATTCATCTCCAAATCCTCTCACATGTCTCCATCTCCTTGATGAATTGTGGTGACCAAAAATAATGGAATTCATGTGATAGTCCTTTAATACATGCCGATAGCATATGGGCCCCCTATTTTTTTTTTAATATGGCATCATACTACTGATTCATATCCATCAATTATTAATCAGAAAGCCTTTCTTTGATACTTCCTTATCATTAAATTGTATAAATAGGATAATATGTTCCTAGATCATCATTGAGAAAGCTACTGTGAAAGAATTAAAGGCTTTATTGAAATCAAGATTGATTGGGTCATTCATTCAGCACACAGTTACCCTAACAATTCTTCCTTGTTGCAGTTTGTCATATTACCATGGAACAAAGTCCAATTACTCTGGCAAGGTTTGACTTTCCACCATGCAATGGTAGTTGCTTTATAGTATCTTATGTTAGTTTAGGTAATTACCTAACAATTATACAAAGGATCAGACTAGTGTCTTTTTGAGTGCTGATGGCAGGCTGACCAGTTTATAATCTTATTCAACCTTTACTGAGATGCTAAGCATTATGCAAGTCTTTAGGAGAACATCACAGATAGGTAAGGGTCTTTCCTTTAAATATCTCAAAATAAAAGTGTATACGAAAAACATAAACATGCTATGAGAAAAAAAATAAATAAATAAAAGAAAAAAAAAGATAAACGAAAAAAAAAAAAATAAACAAACATGCTATGAGAACATGGTAGAAAGAGCAACCAACTCTTATGGGGAGGAGAGAGATCTGACAAAGCTCCAGAGAAGAGACAATATTGACGTATTGAAGAATGAGCAAGGTTTTATTATAAAGAGAAGGGAGGGGAAGGAATTCTACGCAGAGGAAACTGTACAAAAGCTTGCAGGTACAAGAACTTGAGGTACATGTTCACAAGCGGGTGAAAGTTTAGTGGTTCCTACCCTGGCTGAACATTAGAATTACCTGGGGAACTTTTAACAAATACTGATGTCCAGGTCCCACCCCCAGGAAACCGGTCCTGGCTAGAGACTGAGCTTTGAGAGTCCAAAAGCTCTCCAGGAGATTCTAATGAGCAACCAGGGTTATGAAGGACAGACCTAGTACATAAATCCCATGTAGGGCAGTGGTGAAATGGCAGATAATGGTTAGTAACTTAGGATAAGGCCTGATTACGAAGGGCATATGCAGAATGCGGGAGTATGGTTTTTATCTTGTAGAGGGGACCTCCCCAGGGTTTTTAAGCAGGAAAATGGCATGAGGAAGATCCCTCTGGAGACTGATAAAGGTTGTAATGGAGACACCAGAGGCAGAGAGACTAGATAGGAGGCTAGTGCAACAGTTCAGGTGAAATACAATGAAGGCCTGAACTAAGGTGTTGCCTTGGGTAAATCTTGGATTCAGTGCTAGACTCAGGGTTGGGATTGGGAATGTGTGCGCTTGTATCTAGAGAACGAGAGAAACAATGGATTCTATTTTCTGGGGTGTTTGAGGTATGTACAAAATCTCTCATTGGAGATGCTCAGTGGGCAGCTGCAAATAGGTCTATGGTTGTTCTACCCCCTCCTCCCCAAATATAGATGCATTATTGGAGTTCTTAATAGGAGCATAGTGTTCAGACAATGCTGACTCATTGCATAAGCCCAGGGTGCTCCATCATATGGAGCACAACGTGAATGGTGCCCACTTGAATTGTGCAATGTGGCAGCCCTGGGTCCAGAACAAGGGACATGATAGTTCCATCATACCCCAGAATACTGTTTAATTCCGGATGCCAAAATTCAAGAGAGAGATGGAGGGACATAGTTAGGAGCCTAAACAAAAGCCCAAGAAGAGTGGTTGAAGAAAAACAGAATGGTTGAATCAAAGGAAATTTGGGAAGCCACGATAATTGTTTCAAGGATACAAAGGGGTATCAGAGAGCAGGAGTAGTTGTACTTTGTGTGGATCCACAGAGCAGAACCATGACCACTGTCTGAGCTCTCTACTCTGCAGTGAATTGTTTCCCATACTAAAAAAAAAACAACAACAAAGTAGGTATTAGCCAAATTAGTGTTAGACAAGAAGCATCAGTCAATTCTAGTCAATTCTGAGCATATTCCAGCAAAGAGTGGTTAAAGCAGTTGAGAACAGTATTGTTCAGTTATTCATCATTTTTGTGGTGGCCCAAATAGGATGACTCATGTCATAATATGAACATAAAGAAGAGCTCACTGTTGTCTGCAACAACAACACAGTGCTGAACGAAGAACTGAAAAAAGAAGGGAGATATGACAGACACCATCGCTGGTCTGTCGAAAAGCAATGCTCCCCCTTTCCCCTGAGTTTACAGAACCCTGATTTTATTCAGAATTCAGCAAACTAAGGGATGGCGGGCACCTACCTAGCCCCAGGGCATGAACTATAATCAGTTTAAGCCCAGCAAAGTAATTCCTCTTCCCACACACATACACAAAAAATTAGTTTAGGAATGAGACTGTGGCTCTGACTTCTGAGATGGAAAGAAAGTATGTTGGGAAGGAAAGAGAAAAGTTTCTGAGAAGGAATCCACTCCCCAATCAAGACAGCTGACAAAAAACGCTATCCCTTCTCTCTGCCTTGAACATGGTTATGTCAAGCTGTGATTTTAGGGTTAAGACAGCCTTCTTGTGACTATGAGAAGTCAACAGTAAGGAGGAGAATCCCACCTGCTGAGAATGGAAGAAAAAGGAGAGTAGGGAGAGAGGGAAAAGACTGAGTCCTTCTTGATATCATTGGAATGCTGCATGATCCCTGAAAATATTTGCCTTAGATTTCTTATTACATGACCTAATTAAAGGTCTTTGTTGCTGAAGGCACTGTTAGATATTCTAAGTGCAGCAGAAAGCTTTCCTTATACATCAAGCAAAGGCTGCACTGATTTAAGAGGTGAAAAACAAATTTTCTACAGGACGTGATAGGTAGATAAATAGGAACTTCCCTTGGCCTTGAAGGTCCCCACATGCGGGGCAGATGATTGTTCCAGACAACTACTATCTACAGCTGGCACCTTAAGTCAGACTCCCCAAATAGCCTAATTATACCCCCACAGACCATGTTCAGCAGTGCAGCACGGCCCCAGCACAACTCCCCATGGGCACAGTGAGAAACTGGGACATTCATGCCTCTCTTTCCTTGTTATCCCTTGATTTGAAAGTCTCCCCCAAAGACCCTATTCCTTAACCCATGCTGTGTAACCTCGTGGAATTTTGTCCTGAGCCCTGTGACATGGCAGGTGGTGATCATGGAGGGATGCCACCTAGCTTGACGGGTGGGCCCAATGGGGAGCTCCCTCTGCATGTCACTGACAGTGACACTTAACATGCATAGCAACAGAGCTTAAGTCACAGGCAACCAAGGGAACCAGATAACTCTCAATTGGAGTTTTAGCAGGAGAAAAATTAAGTACACTTAGGACTATTTTTCCTGTGCAGTACATTTCTCTCTGATAATGGGAGACCTCTACATCTGCAGAGTCAGTTCTTCAAAGAAAGAAGCAGAAAATTTTCAAAGATGTTAAATGCCTATGTGAAATAGCTATTCTTTTAAGAAAGTTGCGTACTTCAATATATTTTACTTACTCAGAGTTTTGGGATACTCATTCAGAACATGGCCACTAAGCTACCCTATGTCTTTCATCATAGTTAATTCAGTCTTACTTCAGTGTAAATACAAATCAACATCATATCATTCTGTTTTCTCTCAAGAACATTGTTTCTGTTTCTTGCCACAACATTTTACCTGTAAGTTACCCTAGTAGACTTCAGTTCATAAGTGAAAACTTTCTATTGTTGGGTGTCAGTTTGGTATAAAGGCCAACTATCATCATTTCTAGAGTTATGTGGTGTGGTGGTTTGGTACTGTATGTACCCCAGGAAAACATGTTCTTAAAGTTAATCCATTCCAGTGGGTGTGAACCCATTGTAAGCAGGACCTTTTGATGAGGCTACTTCAGTTAAGGTGTGATCCACCTCCTTCAGGATGGGTTTTAATCCTATTACTGGAGTCCTTTATAAACAGAATGAAGACAGAGAGAGAGAGAGAGAGAGAGAGAAAACCACGGAGGCAAGAAGCTGAAATCAACAAAACCCAGAAGTGATGGGAGAGACCAGCAGATACCGCCATGTGCCTTGCCATGTAGCAGAGGAGCCAAGAATTGCCAGCAGACAGTCTTTAGGAAGAAAACATTGCCTTGGTGATGCCTTGATATCTGGACATTTTCCTGGACTCTAACCGTGAGCTAATAACTTCCCAGTTGTTTAAGCCGAACCGTTCCATGGTATTTGCTTTGAGCAGCCTAGGTAATTAAAACATGTAGTTTACCCACACTTATGTAGCACAATATAGAAATATGAAATATATGTATTTTATAGAGGTATGTAAGTATGTATTTCAGATATATATAAATACCTGAACTATGCTCAAGAAGTTAAAGTATCAACCAAGTATCACTCAAGTGAAAAATTACGCACAAAGACGCTAAGCTCAGTATTGAGGTATAAGATCCAAAGAGATGTAGATGATGGTTGTGGCCTCTAGGAACTTCCCATCTAATGTTAGAGGTGGAACATATGCAAATGACCAGGAGACAGGGCAGTTGGGGTAAGTTTTGGGGACAGATTGGGACAACAAGAGAGCTACAGCTGCACAAAGAAAAAGCCACTTTGTAGATCTCTGGCTAGGAAGCTCAAGGAAGGCTTTGGGCCACTAATCTCTAAAAAATGGCTAATTTCTCTTGTTAAGTAAGTGTCACTTATCCACATTCTGATCCAAGTATCACTAACAAAAAGAAATTCACTTTCAAAAAATGTAAAATGTTTTCCTTACTGGCTGTATTAGTTTCCCATGCTTGCTGTAACAAATTACCACAAACTTGGTACTTAAAACAACAGAAATTTATGCTCCTACAGTTCTGTAGGCCGAAAGTCTGAAACCAGTATCGCTGAGCCAAAAACCAAGATGTGGCAGGACTGTACTCCCTCTGGAACCTGTAGGAAAAACCATTCCTTGCCTCTTTCAGCTTTCAGTGGCTGCCAGCACTCCTTGGCTTGTGCTACAAACACAGCTTGTGCCATAGTCAGGTTGTCTTCTCCTATGTAACTTCAAATCTCCCTCTGCCTCGCTCTTATGATACATGAGTTTGCATTTAGGGCCCAGCCAGATAATCCAGAATAATCTCCCCATCTCAAAATCCTTAACTTAATCACATCTGAAAAGTCCATGTTGCCAAATAAAGTAGCATTCACAGGTTCCAGAGATTAGGATCTGATCTCTTCGTGTGTCATTATTTAGCTAGCACACCAAACAATGAAGCATTGCAAAGATTCTCATACCACTATCTGATTACAGCGGCAGTGATTTGCATTCATTCAAAATGGAATGTTTTAGGAATGGAATTGGAAATCTAGGCTTACTTGCCCAATGAACAAGGGCATTCCATTTTAAATACAGTGAGTATAGCTCTTTAATTTCATACAGTGGACAAGACTTCACAATTCTAGCTGAAATCTGAGTATATGACATTAGCATATGGAGGCTGTACAGTATGGCCCAGAGCTATAAACTGGCAGCCTGGGAGCTAATACAGAGGGATGCTTGGAGTCTATATTTAAAAATTGGAGATTTCATATAAAAATCCAGATTTGGGGCTTCTCTGGAAAACTGAAGAGCTACCCAAATGGGGTCCTTAGCCCTCCATGGTAATAAAACGCTAGAGAAAAGTCATCACTACCCTTTAGACTGAGCATTGCTCTGCAGCTCACAACAGTCCCCACCCCTCCCTGTTGCCCCCAAGACAGACGATGTTTCAGATGCCATTTATTTTTATGACTTCATGGCTACTTGTTTTAATGGAAGAAAAACATTTCTCAGTTCTTATGTCTCTATCCAAAGTGACAAAGCAAAAGACAGCCTGAAGAATCCACATGTTAAATGAAAAGGCTGGAGAGAACGTTTTTAGTAGAGAAGAACAATTCCTTACTGTTTAGTAAGCACACACCAGCTTCCTCTAGTCTTTTACATTTCCAGCTCTGTCCCTGACAGCATTTGAATTCACAATTCCTGGTACAGTCAACGCTGCCTGAGAAGTGAATGCAATGTGGCAGCCCATCATTAAGTTGAGATTTAGCATGTTAGAACTGGCAGAACTTCTGGATATTTGCTCTCATTCCAAGAATTAACTTGAACAAATCAATCACTATAACTAATCCTAATTCGCCAACAAGCCAAAAATATAGTAGTAGTAGTAGCTGTAGTAGAAGAAAAATAATAATAATTTTAGTGCTTACTATATGCACAGTACTGCTATAAATGCCTTACATATATTAATCCATTTAATCCTCACAACACCTCTATTAGGTAGGTACTATTATTATTATCATTTTTATTTTATAGATAAGGAAACTGAGGCACAAGTAACTTATCCACAGTACTATAATCATGCTTCCCATTTTACAGGTAAGGAAAGTGAAACACTAGTTACATGTCCTAGGTCACACAACTAGTAAGTGGTAGAACTGAGATCTGAAGCCAGGCAGAATGTCCCAAACTTAAGGGAAAGATTGCAAAAGGTCAAAAAATCACGAGATCTTTGAGGTCTGACTAGTGATGTGGCCTTGCTCTAGTTGATTTCATTTTGCAATCAAACAGCAAGCGTGGGGAGGGGGGCTTTGACAGCACTAACATGCGCACAGTAGAGGCGAAGCAAATGCATACAAAGTAGGCCTGGGTCCCGGTTTCAACTCAGCCCTGACCCGCTGTGACTTGGAATGCCTGTCAGTCCTCAGGTTTTCCTTCCTTAAAAGAAAGTTGGACTTGATGGCCTGAGGTGGTTTCTTCCTCTAATTCTCTGTGATTCTGCGACCCTCTGTGCCAGGAATCAAGCTAGCATTTGTCTAAGAAAAAAATGAGTAAATGTTTCCACTTTTCCTCTCACATGCATAAAAGCCAGCAAAGAGAAGATTAGTTCTCCAGAAGGACCCATATGCTACATAACATCTCTCTTTCCAGAGAGGAACCAGAACTCTGGTGCTCAGCCAGGCTCCAAAGTTAAGAATTGACACGTTCTCTTCCCTCAGAGTCCAGCTCAAACCATCAACTCTTCAGAGCCTCCTGCTAAAACCTGCAGACACAACCAATGGCTCTCTCCAGGACACCGTAACGCCCTGTCCTCACCTCACTGCCAACCCCCTTAATGGTGGGGAGCCACCTCCTGCATCAGCTAGGGCGCTCACTATGCTTCCTTCATCTTGTAGTCTCACACCTCACACTCTGCTTGCACGCAGCAGTTACTGCAAGATTGCTTGAATTGTCAAAATGTGAATTTTAGTCTTCCTATTTATTTTTGTGCCACCTTGGGTAAGTACCTCAAACTCTTCAGCACTTCTATTTCTTCATAAGCAAAGGAAAGATAATCACATTGTTTGACTTGACCAAAAAATGTGGTGAAGTTCTAAAGTAGAAGAACAGTAAATACTACAGAACAGCTCGAGCAGGTCAGCCACCTGGGCCCTCCCACAACAATACTAGAATTACTGAGTCTCAGACAATCACAGAAAGTTCTTCTCAAGCTATCCAATCAGGTCTTCGGCCTTTGGGGAAGGCTTTGGGGGAAGTCTCACCCAACTAGCAGAGAAATATAGTTTTATCCCTCTTTCAAAGATTTCCAGCAAATCTTTGAAATAAATATTATGATTTTCCTAACTGTGTGACTGGGGAAAACCTTCCAACACTCTGTCCCAATTCCCTCCCCTCGGGTTCAATCCCCAGTGGAGGCAAAGAACATCAGCTTGTGGCCAGCAGCCCACATCGGGGTCCCTGCTCATTCACAGCCTGGAAGAGAAAGACTGGGGGCGGGGACAAAGACTGTAGTTAGTTCTTTACTTTGAAACATTGAGTCATTGAAAAAAATGCCACAATTATTCATTTTTTAAGATAGAAGATAGAGAATTGCATGCAGACTTGTAATACTCTCGGAGTTGTGGTTAACCAGCCACATTTATACCATTCAGACCTTTGAGTGGAACTCTTCTCCCTTAGCCTTGATGGTTTTAGACTGAAAAGATGCCATTACTCTCATCTATCCACATAGGAAAACTGGATTATGTGCAAAATCACTGAAATGGCCCCTTTCCTGGTATTTCTGAGTTCCAGTTTACCTTTACTGCCATATAATTACACATCATTCTAGACTCAAGCATGTGAAAATCTTACAAGAGTAAGCTAATACTGTTAATTTCTTTTTTTAAAAAATGGTACTATAAGTAGTATATCTGTGTTTATATTTTTCTCTCTGGGGACTAATTATTTTGCACATATACATTTTAGTAAATAAAAACATTTGAGCATGTTGCCTTTTTGGCAACTGCTTTTTTCTGTACTGGGAACAGCAGTTACAAGGCTGAAAGAACCTTCTTTATGTAGAACTTGCTTTGCCTTTATCTTGACAAAGAACTATGTTAAAGATGTTTTTAGCTCTTGCATCAACTGGAGTGAAGGCAGAAGAAATCAGTTATCTGGTGTGCTCTCTTCTACTCGCCTAAGATTGTTTCATGCCTTTACCTTCCTCTCCTCTTTCAGCCCCCGCTTCTGAGGATAAATCAGTATCCTTAACCTCATGAGAAAGGTCCACAACTTCCCATCACTTCTCCTGCAATATCAAAAGGGCCTGTGCCCCAAACCTTAAAAAAAATATCTTCAACTACATGCAGATTATTTTAAAATTAGGACACATCACTATATGTGGCTTTTGTGGACTCTGAAGAACTGAAGGAAGAGTGAAATGCTAAAGATCTAGATGAAGAAGAACTTGGCCCTGACTTGTGTGAAACTGTGGGTGAGCTAGTTGGGTACCGCCTTACCCAAAGGCCAAAGCTTGGGTAAGCTTTGGAGAGCTTGAGAGGAACGTTCTGTGATTCTCTGAAAGTGTCCTTGGCTAAACGGAGTCTGTCAAAGGTGGCACTAGTCCCAGCCCCAGTTGCTTGCCTAATCGCCACCCCATGTTTTAGAGGTGGGCAAGGTAGCATGTGCTGAAGAATAAGAACCTATAAAGTCAAGCGCTATACAAATAATACAGCATATTTGATTAAGGAGCTGATCTTATTCCATGCAAAATACTTCACTATCAAATATAACAACCAGCAAATCAATAAAATGTATTAAGGAGGTAAAGGCTCAATATAAAAACATAATACAGTAGAGGTTGACAAATTTTTTCTGTAAAAGGCCAAATAGTAAATATTTTTGGCTTTGTAGCCCATACGGTCTCTATCACAACTACTCAACTCTGCCATTGTAGCACAAAAGCAGCCATAGACGATACCTAAATGAATGGGCATGGCTGTGTTCCAACACAACTTTATTTACAAAAACAGGAAGCAGGCAGATTTAACTTGTGGGCCGTAATTTCCAACCCCTGAAACAGAGGAAACACTTCGGCACTCTCCACATCCCCCTCATTTACACCTAGGTTACAGGGTTACAGACATAAAACTAGTTTAGCCCTAAAATATAAGCTCTCTTGAGATTAGGAATTTTGTTTTGTTCACAAGTGTATTCCCAACACCTTGGAGGATATCTGGCATACAGTTAGCACAAATAGGTACTTACAATAAAGACCTGAATGAATGAATGAATGAATGAGCAACTAATAGGGTGTCAAGGGTCAATGACTGTGATTTTTCTGAACTACCAACCCCATCCCCACTGCCATCCCCACTGGGGTCCTTCATTCCCTGTTTCTTTACAAAATTAGACAACTATATTGGGACTAGGACACAAAATTGTAAACTCTTTACTATTCTAAAAATATTTTTACACTAACTTAGGAAGACATTTGCTTTTTTTATTAGAAAAGTTGTAGGTTTTACATTTGCTTTTTAGCAGTCAAGGTAACATAAAAGCATGCTTATCTTACTTTTCTCTCACTCAGATCAAGTAAAATCTCTAATAAATTTACATTCAAAGCAAAGGCAGTGCCCTAGAGGACAAAACCATTCATTATTATCTTTAGGGAACTACAAGTTCATGCAGATAGTAACTTTCATGATACTCTGAAATATGTGGTTGGACATTATGCCATAACACTATCTTTTTGGCACTGGGCCATGCAGTTTTACAATAACCATAAGGGTAGTCACATGCTCTCAGCACTTTATCCAGGTCATACTACACCTGTAGAAAGGTAAAAAGATGACTCACGCTTATCTTTCCTCAAAAATGTGTAGCTCTCATAAGCTCTCCACCATCACTGTACATTTATCAAGAGGCTGCTAAGAGGCCCCAGCACTGTGAAGAAAGTACCAAATGAAATGTGAGGCACTATTGAAGCCCCTCCAATTTTTAAAAATTGAGCTAGGATGGCAAACCTAAAATCAAAGAAAATTTTAAAGTAAGATAGTATATAACTGAATGCTAATCAGTGTAGATTTGAATGCCAAGGTCAACAGTACCCATGTTCAAGATGGAAATAGCATTATGTTGAGGAAATATCAGGCTGTAGAATTTGATTTTTTTTTCTGTAAGTAACCTTAATGATCACTCAACACCCTCACTTTACAGATAAGGGAGCTGAGATCCAGAGATCCTACTAATAGGAATAGAATCCCTGTCCACCTTCAGAGTACTGTATTTTTTTGTATGTGAATATAACAGAAGTTTTATTGGCTTACTAAAAATGTATCAAATGCACCTCACTATCACTTTGGGAAAACACATATGAATATGTTGCTAATCCTGAACCCACATATCAGGGGGGAAAGAAGGCAGATCTCCTAATTCCAAGACCACTTTACAGGTCAACACACATAGGATTTGATTCCAGCCTGCAGAGGTAAGTCTACCACAAGACTCTCTTTCTATAAAGGTTTTAACTTTCAAAGCACAGTGGCTGAGGCACCTACTTAATGTACAAGGACACTTCAGTTTCCTTGGAAGGAAATCAGGAATGGAAGCGTTCTGCAAAGATGTGTTGAGTAATAATATTTTCCTATACCATCAGACAGCAACTCACTAGGAGCAGAGAGATTAAATACCAATGTCCAGATTGACTTCAGCTACCATCTCCAGATGAACCTGTGCTGCTCTTTTACTTCTTTGGCTGCTAGTAAAGATGATTTTTTTTTCCCCTGCCACAACACTTCTTTAGCATTTCAATGAAATTTGTCCCAGAAAATGATTTGCTTTACCAAATTCCTTTTATAAAGAAATTTTCTGGGAAACATGTATTTTGAAAAAGAAGTTAAAACTGTCTTTCAAAGGTAAGGACAACTGCAACCAGGAACAAGGTTACCCTGTAACCCCAAACAGTATGTCTCTAAGTCATCAGGCACACCTCTGTTTGCACATTCACCAGCAGATATGAGGTTTCTGATACTAAAGTAACAGATCCTTCTTAGAACCCCGTGACTGTCAAAGACTGCTGATGAAAGAATCAACAGTCAAGTGAGACACCATTTACTCACGGGCTTAGAGGTCAACATAGTCAGAAAAGTCATTGCACCCACGTCTGCCAAGAAACCACTAGAAAAGTAGTCCTGCCATCAATACCCACACTCACATATACCCCATAAGTAGCAAAATGCATTTTATAAGGACAGACATCAAGGGTTAGGTACAACTCCAACTCGGCAAGATCTTGCAAAATGAAATGGAGGAGCTTGCTGCAAGAGCAGCAGTGGAAAGGAAGGAAAAAAAAAACATTAAAAAAACAGTAGTGTTCCTGGCAAGGTTCAGATGGAAAAATAGCAACAGATTCCAGAAGCAGAGCTGTAGCCAGGAATAACCTAAGCTCAAACCATTTTAAGGAAGGACAGGATAACACTCACTAAGGATTCACTTCATAGTTGCCGGGTCTTCTGCTCCTCCAGGCTGAGCCATGACCTGTGGTCTATTACAAGGTAGTCAACAAACATTTACCAAATCTAAGCTAGATGCTCAGGACTCTGCTAGTCATTGTCAAGGGATGAGTATACCTTTGTAAGGCACTATAGATCAGCTTCTCACCACAACTTGCTGGGGAATCTTTGTTCCTGTTTGCATAAGAGAAGACTGACATGAGAAGTCCACAAGGCCACACAACCAATAAGTGCAGTCAGGCCTTGACCCCAATTCTGCCTGACTCCAAAGCCCACAATACCACATTACCATGCATAAAATATAATTCCTGCCTTAAAAAGGCTTAAAATTAAACCAGTTAGAGTTCAATGCAGCCAGTATAATGAAGGGCTAACAAACAAGTATCTCAGGAATTTAAACAACAAGAGCAATGAGTAGTTAGAGAAGACAGGATGAAAGAAGTAGGATGTAGGTTCTTTTGAAGTGGGGGAGTTTCCAGGGAGAGCAATTTGAGCAGTGACACTGCAGTGGAAATGAGTCTGGCCCCCTGAAGCAGAGTCCAAGAAGACCAAACTGTAGAAAGCGCAAGGAAGTGTGATGAACTGAAAATAGGATTTATGCAGGAAGAGGCCCAATTATCAAGGGCCCTGAAAGATCAGGCAAATTATTTGACTTGAGATAGTAGACAATGGAGAGGAACTGAAGGTTACAAGGAAAGGAGAGACAGGATGAAGGGATCAAAACATTTATGCTGAATAGACCAGAGTGGGAAGCTTATCAAACATTCATTCATTCACTCAGCAAACATTTAATGAGAGCTTACTAAGAGCCGGGCTTGAGAGGCCATCTGAGAGGCTGTTCCAGTCCTGTAGGAAAGAAAGAGTACGTTTCTGGATTAGAATATAGAGGGAGGGATCTATATAAATGAAACACATTTCAAAGTTCATGATGACTCATTGATATAAAGGATGAAGGAGATGAAGGAAAAGATAATTCCAAAGTTTCAAGATTGATGTAGTTTCCCCATTTACCTGGTACCTCAAAAAGCAATGAGAGTAAGACAAAAAATCAAAGTATAAAAAGGGCTTTCATGATGCTGAACAGTCAATAATTAAAACCCCAAATGGCCCGTTCTTTCTCCTGGCAGCTCATTTTGCATATAGTCTGTTTGTAAGGCTCTTCAGTGAGAGAAATCACTTCTTTGTGACTAAATGCTGAGTTCCCTAGGCAGGAATGACTAGGCTCTGCCTACTCAGGCCAGCTCCATCAATCCTCCAACACACTCCTCCACCATCTAAAACTAGACGGCTCTCATTCAGAAACGTGGCTGCTCCACTCCTCCTGAACCCCTAGTTTTGACTTTGGAGAAGGGGACAAGGCAATGTGGGCAGGGTCACTGCAGAGAGCTGAACCTTAGAGAGAGGGGAGTGGTAAGGGATATCATTTGAAATAAAGAATTCCAGCAGTGCTCTCATTTCTAGAGCCACTTTCTAGTTTTCTACAAGTACTGGTTCTCAAATAGATAGGAAGGCCTTAAAAATTCTTTACCAAATTGTAGCGCTTTGTTCAGAAACTATTTCAAATGTACATATTTATGCATACATTAACTCTTAAAACAGTTAGCATATGGTTGAGACCCAAATTCTTCTTAATAATTTATATGTTGACTACATAAATTTAAAGCTTGTTTCTATGTTCAGCAATTGTACAATTCACTATTGGGGCACATCCTGAATGCCCACTCACTGGAAAAAGTAAAAAATGAAAAATTTTAACCATCAAATTTGTATTATAATACTACAAGTGCTCCACGCCAAAAAAGAACAACAAAAAAATACACAGCACCATACCTTAGAGAAATCCAGCCCCGCATGCAAAATTCAAGGTGTTATTCTCTCAGCATAGTCCAGCTTTAGCAAAAGCAGATTTTTTTTAGTTCTAAGTGGACGTGAATACTCTTTTCTGCAGAATGATGCATTAAACTACTTTAAATATAAGCCCTTAATGTTAAAGTGTCAAAGTCAAACTTTAAAAGGTAGATAATAAAAGACACAGTTGTTCTGGAAAATCCTTCGACATTCCTCTCATAATATCTAGTCAGATTAGTGAGATCGAAATCAGAGCACCATCTGTAAATCCAGTGAAAAATGGTTGCACATAAATGTGCGAGGGTTCTTGCTGAGACAGAACCCTTGTGGGACAGCCAAGGGCCTAGTCAGGAAAATTCCAAGTGCAACTCCTCAACATCTCTCCAAAGGGGTTTCATACCCGGCAAGGATCTTCCCCCTCTTTAAGACTACAAGGTAAACGCCCATCAAAATCTTCCAGACTCCCCGGAAACGGGAGTTTTCATGCCCAGAGGGAGAGATCCACAAGATCGCGAAAAGAAACTATAGCCCATTAACCTCTTCCTCCCCCTCCGGTCCCTCTCAGGGCCACCTGACAGGGATCCCAAGGCAGCTCCAGTCCATCACCCCGAGTGACAGGTCGCCGGGCAGAAGCCCCTAAGTCCCTGACCCCCACTTACTGGCGCCGCGAGCACAGGCGGCGGCCCGCCCCTGCGGTGAGCGCAGCTCCTCGTTGAGGGGGGCGCAGCAGCCCGCTCGGGAACGGGAAATGGGGGCGATCCCTGCTAGGAGAGGCCGAGGGGTCCATGCAGGAACCCCCGGGAGGTCCGGAGAATCGCACGGGCCGCGCGGCGCATGGTAGAGCAGCAGGAACACGGCCGCTTTCCAGCCTCCGGTAGGAAAACAAACAAAAGGCTGGGTGGCTTCTAGCGGGGACGATCGGCTGCTTTCCCTGGGAAAAGTTACCCTGCAGCTCCCCTCGCTGGCTCTACGCGTCCCTGCACCGCGATCCGGCGGTCCAGCGGGCGCCGAGGCGCTCCGCTCTCTGCAAAGGGCAGAACTGGGTCCAGGATCCCAGCTGCGAGCTGACCACGAAGGCCACCTCCCACTCCAAACACATCCCTCGTTGCAGATCGAATGCATCAAATATCAAGGTTTAGAAATGGAGGCTGTTGGTGCATGTTCTGAGAAAATTGTTAAAAGTTAATCATGGTATAACCATTTTCCTGATTTTTAAAAACACAACCGATTCCTGTTAGTATTCACTTGCACTTTTAAGAGCTTTTATATTGTTAACAACTTTAAATTGAAAGAATTGAAAGACTGGCTTGTTATTCAGATGGGAAACTGACGAAGTATCCTCTACACAACCATTGTCCTTCTGTGTGTAACTAGGTATAGGAAAGGGAACACCACGTACATTTAAACACATTGTGGACATTACCTTAACTCATCCATGTAAGGATTGGCCTAAAGAAATTGCTTTGAGGTCCCGGATTTAAATGTACATATCTGTCCTATACCTAATGGTTCTCAAATTCTATCAGGAGGCTTCCAAATTACCTAGAAGGCTTGTTAGGAGGTGGATTCCTGGGCCCCACTGCTAGAGTTTCTAGTACAGATGCTGCTGGCCATGGAAACACACTTTGGGAACCACTGCCATAAGCAACACAATTTTAATTAATAAGGCAGTACCCTTTGCTACATGTGGCTCTTTCTCTAAGTTTAAATTTCCCAGTATATCACCATATCAATTTTCTCTTACTACTTTTGTTTTTTAATTCTAAGCACTGAAGACAGATGTTTTTTCCCCTAGAACATCTATACAAAAGGGCTAAATTCTTCTCTCCTTGCTCCTATTGAAGAAATCTGCGAGATACAGGACAATCACAATTCTTTAGATTTCCTCTCCCAAATAGGAAAGGAGCATCTAGCCCTTTGGCAAATATAACATTTATCTACCATTTTATCTACACAGCATCCATGGCACAGAGCGAATGAAAATTGAAAATTGTTAACAATGAAAAGATAGGGAGACAAGAGAGAGCCTAACAAATCCCCAAATTGTTAAAGTATGTATCTGATACCACTCTCATGAAAAGTGATTTTTAAAGTCACTACAATTTTTGGTTTTACTTAGTGAAATTAAGTTGTCCAAGCAAGTCTACCTGGCTAACAGAAGGACTGTCTTGGTCTCTCTTTAGCAAGGGTCCACTGGACCAGTAAGTGGCTTAAAAGCAGGAGTTCTAACCCAGGAAAATTAAAACTGTAAATATAATATGATGAGATAATATAACCCTGTAGAGGTCCAGTGGATACAAGGGGAACTGATCTAAATTAGAAAATTAGTAGCTGTAAAGCATAACAGCTTTTTAATAAAATATTTGCTCAGTTTATCTTTACAAGTATTAATTATTTCATTAAGTTTTATTACTTAATTACTTTCTAGGATAAAAATCAGCTGTGCTAACTGACCAGGCTTTCTTACCATAACATTCAACACATTTAATGAAATAGACTAGTTCTAAAAATATTTCAATACCCTATTCTTTTTTTTGGAAAACTGACCTTTTGCATCCAAGTCGCATTTTTCATTTTCTTCTGTTATAAATCCTTATATCAAACTTTTCTCCCTAATTTAAATTTCAATATCCAATTTTAAAGAGGTCAATGGGAGGAATGTCATCCTTAAAAGCCCTAAGCCCTGGAGTCTCCTTTAAAAACGAAAAACTATTAGTTTTTGGCCTCCATTAAACACAAGTATTTTTTATAGGTAGCTGATTTAGGGTGCAAATAAAAACGCACCCATCTGAAGGGTGGATCCTAATATTAAAACATGGCATTTATGGCTTCCTTATTGTAATTCAGTATGCTCCCTTAACTTTTTTGCCTCCATTTCTCCACTTGGATGTACTGCATTTCAAAGCTCTCCAAAGTAAAATAATAGGTTGGAGATTTTTAACACTGTGAGTTCTTTCAACATAGTGTCTTAGGGAAGGGGGTGTGGCTCAATCGATAGAGGCCCCCTTTACCATGAGGGAGGCCCTGGGTTCCCTTCCCGGAGCCTCCTTGTGAGAGCAGGCCGGATGCGCAGGGCGGTAGGCTGATGCAGCAGGACCTGACAGCAAGGGGGAGATAAGCAGACACAGAAGAAACACACAGCGAATGGACACAGTAAAAACACAAGCAGCAAGGGGGGGATAAATAAATAAATCTTAAAAAACAAAAAAAAAAACAAAAAAACATAGTGTCTTGGAATCCTGATGACTATTAGTCCCAGGAATTTAGTAGAAACTTTAGAAACTCAGTAAATGTTTGCTGGATGAAAGTAAAAGGCTATGAAGACTATGGGTTTTCATAGAACATGCAAAGTTCCGTATTAAAACAAAAATTAAGTGTAGAAAAATTAAATACAGCCTAACAAATAAGAGCGGCTTAGCTGACCATGTAACCAAGAGTTTGTGCTTTTAAGAGGTGGGGCGAAAACCTTGTGTGAGTTCCGGCGCACAACGCAGGCCAGGAAACTACAAATCCCAGAGTGCCATGCAGCGAAATCGCCACAGGATTTCGGTTTCAGGACCTGGGAACGGCACGTCCCTCCCCTATTGCACGATGGGATTTGTAGTGAGACACGCCTCGCGTTGAGCTGTGTTTATTTCTTCGACCAGCTCTTTTTTTCCTCAAACTCCAGACCCTGTGTGTGCTCTTTAAAAGTTTAATCGGGTATAATAGTCTGCCATTATTGTGAAATCTCACTGTTTCGCCGCTTTCCTGGCGCCGGTCTTTGGCTAGAGTCCACGAGGACGGTGTAACGACAAATTCGATGCTTCTTAGAGCTGTTTACAGCATGGCTGGGTCTCACTCCAAATTTTGGGTTATAAATATTTTTGAGGTAACACTTGTTCAAGTTTGTATAAGTGTCCACTGAGCCAAATGCGTGGGTTGAGATTGGGGTTGGGTAAATTGGTGCTTCCCCACCCCGGGACTGGCTCGCGCACACAGTAGACCCACGTCCCCTCGCCCCACACTTGGAGGCGCCCACGAACGAAGCACCCGGGTAGCGCGCACTGGCGGGCGGCGGCGGCACTGCGCATGCTCATTGCTCCATCGCAGGTTTCCGCAGCGAGAGGGGGCAACTCCGCAGCGGTGTCCAGGGTCTCCAGCTGGGTGGAGGCGCTAGTGCTCGCACAGTCCTCGGCCTCGGCTGGTAGCGGGCATACCTCTGCTCCTCGAGCTCCCGGCCGCCGCCGCTCCAGCGTGCCCCGATCTGGCCCCCTGCCCCGCGAAGATGGCTGCCGTACGCCGGGCCCGCAGTTACTGCCGCTGCCTGGTGCGCTTCTCCGACCGAGAACTCTGCTAAGCCCGGCTGCAGCAGACAGGCAGGAGTAGACACCCAGACACCCAGCACCCCTCCCCAGGGGGGTGCGGTGCAGAGGGGGCGCAGCGAGCCTCTCGACCGCAGCCGTCCGTCCCGCCAGCATGGTAACCTGGGGAACGGGCTCGGGGGTCCATTGGTGCTCGGGAGGCGGGCGCTGTGCAAAGGGAGTCAGGCCAGGGGAAGTCCCAAGAAAGCAGGAAGGGAAGACTGGGAGGAGTGGGAGCTGCACGACCGCCCCCATTGCAGGGACCCGTGGCCCTGGAGGCGGTGCACAGCCCAGGGCTCCCCGGGATCATTCCTGCTGAACCCTCCAGCCCGGACTCGATGTGGGTGGGTGGGGGAGTGGGGGAGTTTGCAGGACAGCCGAGAAAATATGCCTCTTCGCGGCTCACTGAAAACATTGACCCAATCTCGCTCCTCTCAAGGGATTTTATCAAAAGCAGTGAGCCTAGATTGAGGTGAGCCGTCACAGCATCTAAAATTGGGGAATAGTCTTGACTAGAGAAGACACTTGTTGATTGCTCCCCCTTTCGAAAGCCATGCCCACAGAGAGGCTGTTCCGGCTCCGTAAGGAGTCCTGGGTTTAGGGCGCACCTGCCCCGTGAGGCGCCAGTGCCACCGGGGAGGAGGTGTTGGCAGGAGGGCCTGGCAGCTTGGAGTTGGAAGGACTGGCTCACTTCACAGCAGTGAGGGCTGGAGCCGCGTCAGCACCGTCCAAATAGAGATACTGAGCTAATCTCCAGAGTTTGACGGCGCAAATTCCATGAGACTGTTGCATGCTGGAATATGTAGTCTCTGCCCTATGCAGTTGTATTTGTGCAAATTAAATGCCTCACTTTGGCTTCCAATAAAGTGTCCATCCGGGAAACTAATCTCTGGCCAGGTTTGAATGTCAAGGATGAGATGCTACCAAACTAATTAGCTTATAGTAGACACTCAGATATTTATTGAATAGATGAATGGTTGACTGAGGTTTTTTATTATTATTATTATTAAATTAACAAGGAGAATAGCAGAAAAAGCACTCATTGACTTTGCCCCTAAACTTTCAGAAGAAGTTCACTTTCATAGATACTTTTCTGTTCACCAGAGTTAAGCACTCTTAATCTTTATATTACAATAACCCTATCTGTGACACAGGAGTAAACTGATGAATACATGATTTACTCAAAAGAACACATAAGCTACTTCGAGTGAAATATGATGTTTAGGTCAAACTAGATTATGAAAAATAAAGTGAAAATCTCTGGGTGACAGCTGAAGATCTACCTACTTCAAGTGGTATTTGATTTGACAAAATAAAAAAAAAGTTTCTTGGTGTTTTTATGATCATTTTAAATGGTCAGAATTAATGTAAAAGTATAATTATAACTCTTATGACACAAACTCAGGGGAGAAGATGCTACGTATACTATAGATTTCCCTTTTCCTTTCATATATCTGTGAGACATGTATTATATATTCACAGTAATTTTATTTGTTAATTCAGCCAATCTTTTTTTGGTACCTATTAGCAGCCTGATATAGTGCTAGACCTTGAAACAGGACTGGATCTTCAGTATAACCAAACCTGAAAGTGATTTATGGTAAATTGTAGACTGTCCCATATGAAAAAGGACCTCATAAATCACCAGATCCAAATTCTCTTTACAGATGAGACAGCTGAGGCCTAGACAGGCATTTGCTGTGAACCAAGTAGTGTGTCTGGACCTCAGATTACAGAGATAAACGAGACCTGATCCCCGCTCTCAGTGCACTAACTCTAGCAAAAGAGACAAAAATAATCTTAATACAGCCTTAATTGCTATGATACAAGTAAGCCCAAGTGTTATGGGAACACAAAAGAGGCAATTTGGAGGGTCAGAAAATGCTTCCTACGGAATGATCCCTGACCTGAGGCCAGTCTTGAAGGATAAGTAGAAGTAACCAAGTGAGGAAGAAAGACTAGATGTCTAGATGGAGAAAGCAGCATATGTAAGAGCACAGAACTGTAGAGCTGGGAAGCTCTTGAGTCTAAGTCAGTTTAGTATGACTGTTAGGCAAAGAGAAAGCTGTAAGAACCTTACATAGTTATCATAGAGAATGCAGGTCCTCTCCCATTAGCTGTACTGATTAATGACAGTAATTAAAGTAGACTCTTATTTGAGAAAAGAAATATACTTCTCAGTGGGCTCTATATGTTCTTTAATATGTGTTTTGACTACTAGCGATGTTCCTAGTTGGTTTTTTTTTTAAAGCTCACTGATTAAAGAAACAAACAAACAAAAAAACTTATTTGACAATATATTAAGTGTTTAAGCTCAGTTTTCTGGAAACTTCTTGGTCACTCATTTATTTACTTACTGATTTAGCCTTTACGATGTGCCAAGCCCTGTACCATTTACCAACTAATTCGAGTCTTGAAGACACCTTCTCTGCTTTGAGTCTGGTAGCCAGAGATAAGATAGGAGGCAAGGCTTATTTATGTTGAGTTGTAAAGTAGTGCAAAAATATGTGGTTGCTACATTCAAAAATTTGTGTTAATATGAACATTTTTGCCCAGGAAATAAACTCAACTAAAAATTGCAATTGTGGCACTTATCATCTTTGGAATTAGTAACGTTAAATAGGCTTTTCTTTTGTATTTGTGGCTACTTTCAAGGTAATTTCCTTGATTGTCACATTTCTTCATAGGACTGAACATGTTAAGTGTTGAGCAAGTTCCATTTGCTAATAAGTCTGTTAGCTAATAGACGTATCTGAGGCAACATTTCATTTTCACTGACTGGTAGGATTCAGTTTACTTTAGCAAAAATTTATTGAAAACAAAAAGATGGAAGCAGTCTGACCTGAGACCTCTGCTGAGCCCCAAGCCATACACAGTAATTCCAGTCCAGCTTTATTCCACTTTTAAGCCAACCCAGCATATAAAAAACTGGACTTATAAAAAAGACAAAATAGAAGGGACTTCTTTATTTTACAGAAGCATTCACTATTACATGAGCTTTCCTGGTACATTTTAAATATTAATAAACAGACAGAAGTCATATATTTGCATAACACATTTAATAACGTGTATATAAAGAGGGGTATCTATATATGGATCATGGTCTTTAAATCATCTATGAAACAAAAACTATTTGCTGGATTCTATATTACGATATTATTTTTTTCTAAAGCAAAGTTGTTTTTTTACCTACCAAAACAGTTTAAACTGAAATGCAATGTATCAAATTTTATCTGATTTGTATCTCCAGACTTAGCTGTGGAAAGGATAGCTCCAGCTATACTTCATTGGTCTGAAATGTGACAGTATTTTCTGTTTTGGTAATTGCTGAAATTTATAGACACTAAATTTGTTTGGATTTAGTTTTTTACCTCATTTGGTCTCAAACACTTATCTTTGTAACATCTGCCCTAGCACTGCCAACTGCATTTCAAAACACTCCTTCCTGATGGACCTATTAGGTATTCTTGCCACACACACCCACAAAATTTATGACTCTAATCCAATCCTTTATAGATCCAGCTACAATTTATAGGAAATAAGAGGACAAAAGAACATTTTTAACAACACCTCAGCAAAATCGAGACAGCGACTACAGAAAAAATTGACACTGTTTTGACAAATAAATTCAAGAAAAGTGAATTTATTCACTTGACAAGAGTTAAGAGACATATCAACCAATCACAATATATGGACCTTATTTGAGTCTTGATTTCCACAAACTAAAAAATATTTTAGTTTATCATATATTTTACATATATGATATTTTGAGAAACTGGTAATATATTTTCTGGTTTTGAGGAATTTATTATGTTTGTTTTTCTTGTAAAAAGTTAAATACATTTCTTAATTTTATTTTAGAACTGAAAAAGAAAACCAAAGGTTTTCTGTTTTACTTTATCTTTTCACTGCATTTTGATGTTGAGAAAAAATGTACTCTTTGTTGACAATGGATTTTCATTTTCTTATAGATTTATGTTGATAATGCATTTCACTGTTTTAGTCAGTTGAAAATGCATTAAATTTAGGAGAAAAAATGAAAACTTCTATTGTAGATGATTAGTAAACAGTTATATGAAGTAATAGGCCTCATTTACCCAATTACAATAATCATATATTAAATGATTTATGAATAGTAATGCACTTGGATTGTCATTTTATACATAATTAGATTGATTTGGGGATCAATGATATTGATGTTAAAATTTGGGGTGTAAAGAACGTTAAGATTTGTGTGCTTTTAACGCTATGGTTTGGAGTAAAGGATATGCTTTCCAGACTCATTTTCCTTTGGTCCCATAGAGCCTTCCTACTCAAAGTGGCGTCTGAAAACTATTTACATTATGGGACTAAATAGCAAGTAACTGAATAGACGGTGTAGATTCCAAAAGGCAGCTAGTGTTTGTATATTCTTGATCATTATTTTGGTTTTTTTTCCCCCTCAGGCAGAAGCTGAGGAAGATTGTCATTCTGATACAGTCAGAGCAGAAGATGATGATGAAAATGAAAGCCCTGCTGAAGCAGAGCTGCAGGCATGTTTCTTAAATTGTATAACTTTTATTTCCTCTCCATAGAGAAAAAGAAATTTGTCATAATTATGAAGGTTTGTAAGTTTTTGTTTGCATTGAAGTTAACTATATTTTCATACTGGTTTATAGCGGACTTAAATTATAACTTGTTTTGGCCTTTTTCTGTAAAAAGAAATATCAGTCATTGCTGCTATGAAGCTTGATAAATGGGTTTAAAGTATTCAAATCAAGGCTTAAACATGACTCAAACCCATACATACATAGCCTTAAAGGAAAACCTTGACAGATTTCACCACCCAAAAGTTTAAAACCTCTATATAACGGAAGACATAAATAAAGTTAAGAGACAGTCAAGTAGAAAAACTGTTTACCACGTATGGACAGAGGATTGATATCCTCAATGTACAGAACATTCTGATAAATTAGAAAGAGGAACACAAGATAAAAAGATATAAATGGACAATCCACAGAAGAAATAATAAAAATGTCTATTAAACATTGGAAGAGATAATTGACCTTATGAATAACTTAAAAATTCAAATGAAATCTATGAGTTGTCATTTTTTTAGTCCATCAATTTGGTGAATAATGCCCATTGCTGTCCAGGTTTTGAGAACACTCCTGCAGTGTACATGAAAGTGTAAATTGCTACACTGTAAGAGGAAGGGTATTGTTTTAGTTTGCTAAAAGCTGCTGGGAGCAATATACAGAAATGGGTTAGCTTTTACAATGGGAATTTATTAGATTAAAAGCTTACAGCTGTAAGGCCGTGAAAGTGTCCAAATCAAGGCATCATCAGAAGATCCTCTTCTCCCTGAGGATCGCCTGCTCGTGGTCCTCGAGTCCTCTCACGTGGCAGGGCACAATAATGGTGTCGCTCCTCTCCCTTCTTCCAGGCCTTGTTACTTTCAGCTTCTGGCCAGAGTGGTTTCCCTTCAGCTTCTGGCTCCCCGAGCTTTCTCTCTCAGCTTCTGGCTTTCTGTCCATCTCTGCGGCCTTCTTTCTGTGTATGCAGCTTTTTATTCCTGTTTATAAAGGACTCTAGTAAGAGGATTAAGACCTACCCTGGGATTACACAATCTAATCAAAGACCTTAATTTAGGTAATTTAATCAAAAGGTCCCACACACAAGAATGGATTAGCTTTTAAGAACAGAATTTTCCAGGTTCCACAAAAGCTTCAGACTGCCATAAGTACCCTGGGTTAATTTCCCCAGGAAGCAGACTCTGAGGTGGAGATTGCCATGCAGGAGGTTTACTCATGAGTGCTCTTGGGGTCCACACTTATGAAAGAAAGGGAGGGGAGAAGGAGTAGGCAGAGCTAAAAAAGGAGCTGCAGTGCAATTTTAATGGGATGCTTCAGCATGTACTGTGGGGAATTCTGAAGTTGGAATAAACCTTTCGGAATTGTCCTGAGATGCAGCAAGAGGGCTGAGTTTTTATACCATCTCACTGATCAGTCATTGGATGCAGATGGCCTGAGAAGGTGGTTGATCTTGCTGAGGGAGTGCTCTCAGGCTGAGGTAATAACCCAAATGGGCTGGCATGTGAGGGCTGTTTTTTGGTAGCACTCTCAGTAGTTGGGGTAATAAATTTTTTATTCCTGAAGAGGGATTTGGCCAGCACATTAGAGTCCACTACTCAAGGGGACTTCACTTTTTCTGTATTTAAATTTTTTATATATATTATGTGTTAAAAAATATTTCATTTTTGAAAAGAGGAACATTTCTTTAAAAGAAAGGGTTTGGGCTCACAGAATTTTTAGCAGCACTCTTAATGTCTACTAGATGATGGATTCCAAATAAACAAAGACTAAAAAGCTTACAAATTCAGTCCGTAAATGATTGCTTGTCTTTTCAATTCCAATTCGGTCTTCTAATCCCCTTAGTCTTTTGAGGTATAGACTCATCCACTTTAGGCTCTAACTCATTTGAGGTATAGGCTAATTCGTTTTAGGCTCTGACTTTTAGGCAAATTTTCATACTTTCTTTACAGTTTTAAGCAGAAAATTATTTTAAAAGATTATAGGTATTTAGTGGGTTTTAGTTTAGTAATTTACAATGACAGTGTTTTCTGGTCTTAAAATAATAAGTAAATAAATGGAAATAGATGTTAGATATATGAATAAATAGTTCCAGATTTGATGAGTCCTAACTTGCTTTTCTCCCCATAGGCACAACTCCAGATGTTCCGAGCTCAGTGGATGTTTGAACTTGCCCCAGGTGTAGGCTCTAGCAATTTAGAACCTCGACCTTGCAGAGGATCAACAAGGAGCTCTTTACTGAAAGCAGATACCAAAGGAAAGCAAGAACTGGCAAAAGAGGAAAAGTTAAGTATGATGGACATTGTACCCTCAAAAGTATTCCTACTGAAAGTGACAGCTGATGACGGCTCACACTGCTTCACCAGCTTTAGAATCTTCAGATAGTGTGTAACCATAGCCTCCCATGTAATAAACTACTCTTTATTTGCACATAAAATTTTTCATTGACATAAGTCAAATAATCGTTATAGTCATACTCTGGTAATATAAGTACGCAACCCATAAAACAAAAATTTTCCTCATATGGAAAAATTTTGACAAGTATTATACTTGTTTGGATACCCCCCACTACTACTTCTGGCTCCTTGAGATGATGCCACCACTCTGCTTGGGCTTCTTTCCTGTGGGTATACCATCTTCCATCTCTTTATAGAACTGTCTTTTGTTAATTTATAGACCCTTGAGATTCACTTGGTATCTAAGAGATTGTTGCCTCAGAATTTATTAACAGAAGCCCAAAAGGAAAAAAGAAAGTTCAAATATCAGTGCCTTTTCCAAAAGTCTTAATTTAGTGAAATATTTTATTATACTTTAAGTTGGATAAATATACAGTGCATCAATACGTTACATTTCCTTATTTTCGAAAATTTTGAAAGTGTTCATATTGCAAAGATTTTGAATGTTGTCATTTTCTTGTCACCTTTTTCCTTGTACACATTCACATGTATTTTTACTTCTCATTATTCTCTTCCATAGAAACTGTCATAATCACATCATCAGATCCAAGTTTTTGTTTACAAACAATTTGCCATTAAATAATTAACTTTACTATGAGGACTCAAAACTTCTGTACCCTTTTTTTATACTTTTTTATTTTGAAATTATTTCTTATTACAGGTACAGAAGGTCCCGTGTACCCTCCATTCAGCCTCCCCTGATAGTAACATCTTGCTTAACTGTAGTACAATATCAAAACTGGAAAATAGACATTGATACAATCCACAGAGCTTATTCCTATATTTCTGGTTTCATAAGAAGTCATTTGTGTGTATGTTTCATGCAATTTATCGTATGTGTAGCTTTGGGTAATCACTACCACAATCTGGATACAGAACTGTTCCTTCACCACAAAGTTCCTTTGTGCTACCTCTTTATAGTTATACACACATCCTCTTCCCTCCCCCACAATTCCTAACCCCTGGCAACCACTAATCTGTTCTCCATCTCTGTATTTTTGATATTCCAAGAATGCAATATGTAATCTTTGGAGATTTGCTTTTTTCACTCAGCATAATACTCTGTCCAGCCTGTTGTATCTTTCAGTAGTTTGTTCCTTTTTATTGCTGTGTAGTTTTCCATAGTATGGATGTACTTGTTTGTTTAACCACTTACTCGTTGAAGGACATTTGGGTTATTTCCATATTTTGGCTGTTCCTGATAGGGCTGCTAAGAGCATTTGTGTACAGGTTTTTGTGTGAACCAAAGTTTTCATTTCCCTGGGATAATTGTCCAAGAGTACTATTGCTGGGTTGTATGGCAAGTGCATGTTTTGTTTTAAAAGAAACTGCCTAACTGTTTTCCGTGGTGGCTGTACCACTTTACTTTCTCACCAGCAGTATATGAGTGATTCGGTTTTTCTACGTTTGGTGTTATCACTACTTTTTAATTTTTGCCACATGATAGTATGTAGGAAAATCTCATTGCAATTTTAGTTTGCATTTCCCTTAATGGCTAATGATGTTGAACATCATTTCCTCTGCTTATTTGCCACCTGTATATCCTCTTTGTGGAATGTCAGTTCATGTCTTTTCTAAAAATAATTGCTTATTTTTTTATTGTTGAGTTTTGAGAGTTCTTTATATATTCCTGAACAATATATGTTAAATAAATGGTTTGTTGGATATGTGGTTTGCAAATATTTTTTCCCAGCCTGTAGCTTGTCTTTTCGTCTTCATAGCAGGAATTTTGCGAAACAAAAGTTTCAAATTTTGATGAGATCCAGTTTATCAATTTTCCCTTTTATGGATTATGATTTTGATATCAAGTGTAAGTCCAAGTTCCAAAAATTTTCCTCCCTGTTTTTTTTTCTAAAAGTTTTATAATTTTTACTTTTAAGTCCATGATCCATTTTGAATTAATTTTTGCATAAAGTGTGAGGTTTTAAGTCGAGGTTCATTTTTTGGGTTTTTTCTGCGTATAGATGTCCAGTTGTTCCAGCACTATTTGTTGAAAAGGCTATCGTTATGCTAACCATGCTCATTTTTAATACAGATTTTCAAAAAAATTATCCTTTACTGTTTGTTTATTTTTAGATTTTATAAAAGGTTTTATTGTGGTAAAATATATATAGCATAAAATTTGCCATTTAGCTTATTTTTAAGTGTACAATTGAGTGACACTGAATACATTCACAATGTTGTGTCACCATTACCACCTTCTATTACTAAAATTTTCCTCACCCAAATAGAAACTCTGTACCCATTAAATAATAACACTGTTTGTTTTTATAGGCTCGGGAACTCTTCCTAAAAGCAGTAGAAGAAGAACAAAATGGAGCTCTTTATGAAGGTAAAAACTCAGGGCCCAGGATCATTTTGTCATGACGTTTCTGAATAACAGCTCTTTATTACTGAACAACTTTTTTTTAAACTAGAACATATTTGGTATAAGGCATCAGTTTCCTAATAGTTGAAATTGTTTTTTTAAAAAATAAAAAAATAAAAATTGTATTTCTGTATAACCTGTTTCTATACAAAAAATAATGCTGGGAAACATCATCATATTGGAACGATGAGTAAAATAACTTTTTTCTAGGTTTTAGTATTTAGTAATTCTTTATTAATAAAGCCCTAAAATATTGTTACTCATTTTAAAATAGGATATGCTCCTTTTATAAGTGAAAATTACTTTAGAAAAGGGGAATATAAAGGATAGATTGAGAAACATGTAAATGGGCATTTAGTTTTATGTTCTAATTTACTTTTTACCTGAAGGAATACCCTTCAGCTTTGTCTCTTTTATTAGCCAAGTAGAAATGAATAACTAGAGTATTGGGGCCATTTACAGTATTAGGTTTGCAATTATGTTTTCATTTTGTGACAGTAAAGTTAAGAATGCTTGTGTTTGAATCATTTGAAAATGCCCCAAAAGTAACATTATTTAGAATTACTTCATTTATTTGTAAGTTTCAGTTAATGATATTTTTACTCTCAGATTTTAAAAGGTCCCCAATTAGTGAAGTCCTTGTGCAATCTCCATTAATTTGTGAGTTTCCCATCTCCACTTAGTGTATAGTTATTCACTCAAGTAATAGAACAATGAGAATTTTTTTAATTGAGTAGACTTCCTCCAAGGGAAAATGAATTAATCGGCTTCTGTAGTCCCAAGTTCTACTGTTATATCTCTGGAGGGGATGATTAAATATTATAATTCTGACCCACCTGGCCAGGAGATTTATAAAAATAGGTTTGGAGCAGATGTAGTCAAGTGGTTGAGCACCTGTTTCCCATGTATGAGGTCTTGGGTTAAATCCCCGATACCGCCTTAAAAAAAAAGTTTTAAAAGGGAGATAAATAAGAGGAAGCTGGGCTAAAGGAAGTTGAATTTGAAGGATAAACTCCAAAAAATTCTTTTTCCTATTCTACCCAGCAGGAAGCATTTGATTTTCCTCAAGTCTCTTTCCTAGAAAGAAAAGTTTTGCTTAGAAGTGTTTTTGCTGGGGCTGCAGCAGTTGCATTTTCAGAGATTGAAGAAACACATCCACATAAGATCACTTCTGAAAATACATAAGAGAGTGAGGAAAAAGATGGAAAGGGCTGAAAGATAAGAGTAAAAGATAACATCTTAAGTTTCTGTAAAATGTTAGCTTTAAAGATAGTTTATTTTTGAACAGTAAAGTTTGGAAATAAGTTTGTTCACTGAACTACTGTTACATAAAAAGGAATTTGGCTGTTGGTAAAGAAAGTTACCAAATTAAACCACAGTTAAGGGTAAACAAAGGAAATGACAAAATGCGTAGTCACAGCTAATTTAGCTTTATTTCTTCTTTTAGCCATCAAGTTTTATCGTAGGGCTATGCAACTTGTACCTGATATAGAGTTCAAGATTACTTATACCCGGTCTCCAGATGGTGATGGCGTTGGAAACAGCTAGTGCGTATATAATTTGATAGACAGTAATGCATGGAGTTTTTTAAAGTTAAGCATCTTTGCCCTGTTTACTCTTATCACAATAAAACAGTGCCAATTCTGTTTTTAGTATAACATTATTTATAAAGTTGAGGAAAAATTTTAATAAGGGAAATTTTAATATTAAAATATGGAAATATACATTTTAAGCAGATATAACAAAACAATAATGCAATGAAGGAGTTTTATTAATAAAAGCAGTGATTATTGGAAGGAATAAATTAAAGGACACTTTTCAACTTTCGGTAGCCTATTTGAAGTAGAAAGTATTAAAATGTAATTAGGCCAAGGTTAACAAAAATGTTAACAATGGCTAAGATTGAGTGATGAATACATGAGGTTTCATTACACTAGTCTTTTTGTGTATATTTGAAATTTTCCATTAAAAAAAGTCTTTTCATTTCATTAGGAAATGCTTAATTATAACAAGACTGTTTATTGCTCTCTTTTTTTTTTTTTAACTTTATTTGTACAT
>JAQZBX010007844.1:0-49452 GCA_029593785.1 Cabassous unicinctus | reverse complement strand
TATATATGCATTTCCTTACATAAATGTTATTTTATATATATATATATATATATATATTTTTTTAAAGGTGCTTAGATTACTTAATTATTACTCAGAAATTACAGGGATTCCCATGTTCCCCACCTCCCACACCTCAAACAACATCCCATTATCTTGGTCACCATGGATCCTAAGATCCTCAGCTTGCTAATCCTTCCCAGCTACAAAGTTTCTTTGAGAGTGCCCTTGTTCTTTCTGCTTTGACCTACCCCATAGCCACTCCTTCCCAATTTAACTCCTCCCTCTGTTTCTTCTAATTTCTAAAATTCTTGAGGTGTATGTGAATTTCTGTATGCATGAAAATAGAGGATGGAGAACATCTTTGCCATCTTTCTCCCAAAGATATTTTTTTCATTCTCACCTCCAGGACTTAAGCTTTTATAAATTAAGTGCAGAAACTTTCTGAAAAAATTTTATTTTTTTTCCTTTCACATTCCTTTCCTTAATTATATTCAGAGACTAATAAAAAAATGGTAAAAGGAAAATGCAAGGTGAAAGAAATAAAGACTCCTTGAAATGATATATATTCATAGATATTAACAAGTTTAAAAATTGATCCTAAAAATAAGGTTGTAGCAATTGTATAAAGAAAACACTAAGGAAAATATAGGAGATTTTATGTAAATATGAATATATGATATTTCTGTGAATATGAAGGAACAAATAATTCATCATCATAAATTAATCTATAATTCTGTCTCATACAATAAATCTCTATATTTACTTTCCCTCTATTATTAAGACTACTTTATGATATATTATTGGACTCCTCTGAATGGCTAAATATACTAAATATGAGGAAACTTCTTAAAGATACTGGAATGTGACTATCCCTTTGATCTTTTAATTATTTTTTATTATATTAAAGACAGAAACCACATCAGATATACTGTTATGCTTGGTACTGCTCAGGGGTTAGTTCTTGTAAACCTGAATCAAATTTATTTGACTTAGGATCCCTGTACCATCAGAGCTTATCACTCCTGCTGCTGCACCATTGACTGAATCATCCTGATGATGACCAGATCACTCCAGCCACAGCCCTGAGCTGCAAGAGGAATAGTGGTTAGAAAGGATAATTGCAGCAGGAGGATTTCAAACTCTAGTTCAGCCAGGTTTTTCTTGTGGTGACCACTTTCTCTTTTTAGATTCTTGAGATTCCATTCAATCCATAGAAATGCCACCAAATTCTAAAACTTTTTACTCATGAATGCCAATTTACCTTTGATTGAAGGAAATGGTTCTTTGCAACTTTTCTGAAGGGTTTTTACCATCTTCTTATGTGAGTCATGATTTTTTTATATATATAAGGATTTTATTTATATAAACTTTGGGAAATTTCTGCTCTCTTTCAAAATGATATATTCCTCTTCCATTGATTTCTACAAAGTTGTATTTCTTATTCTCAATATAGTCCAGGCAATATTTGGAGATTCAGGTGAAGCTTTTGAATCTCAATTTCAAGCTATGTCTTTTCAAGATGATTAGAGACAGAATAGATCAACCCATGAGCTGTGAGCACCTCAGGCTCTACCAACCCCACAGGAAACCTCAGAACTGCAAGCTGTGCTGTGTCATTATCCGTTCTCCTATCTGATCATTTCAGAGTATAACCAGAGGGCAGATGGCAGTAGTGCAACTGCATACCAGGTCTCTTGGTAAGGCTACCTCTTCTGGGATCTAAAGTTCCATTTTGCCATCTGAAATCCTGATCCTGTCTACCAATGTCAAAGAAACTTCCTCTCCAAAGAACAATCATCCCCTACTGTGTTTTGTCAGAACAGGTGAGCAGAACAGGATACCTCTCTTTCCCAAAAGCATGGGAAGGGGAGTGGTCTGGTACCAACCAACTACAGCTGTTGATTTGCAAATTAGGCTAGCTGGATTCCAGTCTTGAGCACAACTGAGGTTTCAACCTGTCCAAGCCACAAAAAACCCAGCAGTATCTACCCCCAGCAGGAGTTGAAATAGGGGTGTTTGAAAAAAGTTTTGAAAGCCATAAATATGAATATCCAAGAAGGACAATGCACCCAAACAGAATAAATCTGAATAGATCTACACTGAGATACCTACTATTCAGGATACCAAATGCCAGAGATAAAGAGAGAATTCTGACCCAAGATGGTGAAGTAAGGAATGGCAGGCTGTATTCCTCCTTCAGAAATTGCAGGAAGGTAGACAGGTTTACCTGGTGGAAGGGAAGCCATGGGATCATGGGTGCAGTTGGAGAGGACAGCTAGAGATTGGGGAGCCAGTTGGATGGGGTAAAAGGAAGCTGTGGGATATAAAGCATGTATGCCAGCACACAGCTGGCTCAGAGGGATAGAGAAGTGAGGGGAGTGACTTGGCTGGAACTCAGAACTAGGCTGGCATTGAAAATGAAGAAAGCCCCCTGGGGGCCATAGTTGCATCCTGGTACCCAGCAGGTCTTGAGTTCAGATTTGGGACCAGCACCCAGTCTGCTCAGGGAGAGAGAGGAGTAGGGGGAAGGGAGATAGGGTGGGTGGATCAGAATAAAAGAATAAAAGGAAAGATGCCAGCAAGTGCTGAAGTGACTCCAGGGAGAGGGGAGGTGGAAGGTAATCAAGCAGGCTGTCATACCCACCTGCCCTGGGAGAGAGAGGAACTGGGTCAATGAAGAGGTGGGCTGAGAGGTGCTTAACAGCTAGGAGAGAGGGAAGCCAAGATAGGCAGCCAGGAAATCATCAGAAACCCAACAGGCTGGAGATAAAGGAGGGTGGGGAAACACAGCCCAAGAGCTGTCATGTGCCAGCTTGCCTTGAACAGAAGGGATCTAGAGAGAAATCCAGCAGGTTGTCAGGCACTCAGCTGGCTCCCTGGGGGAAAAGGAGTTGAGAGATAAGCAGCCATGTGACAAGGAACCTAGACTGAGATTTTTTTTAGATCTTTTATTTGCTATTTTATATTTATTCTTTATTCTTTATTTTATTCTCTATACCCAGGTAACTTACCTGTGGAGAGTGGGCTGCAATGTGTTTGATTGCGATGATTGGGAGCATTGGCAGCCTGAGACATTTGCTAGTGTCTTGAAAGGGAGGCCTGTTTTTTTTTTTTTTTCTGATTTTCCCCCCTCAGTTTCTTTTCTCCTTTTTCTTCTTTTTTCTTTTTTCTTTTTGTCCTTATTTTCTTTATTTTATTTTTTTAATTTTTCCATCTTCTCTTGCTTTTCTCTTATTCCACCTTCTCTTCTTTGGCTTTCATTTTTTTCTTCTTCTCCTCTCTCAGGTCTCTTGTTTTTTTCTATTTTTCCCCCTATTATTTACTCTACCTTTTTTATTTTCATTCTTTTTTATTTTTATGACTTTTCACTAATTTTTTTTCCTGGTTCTTTTATGGTTCCTTTTACACGTTTAAAAAAAATTCTTTTTAAAAAGAATTATGAGCTTTTGCCCTTGAAATTGAAACTAGCCTAGTGTTGTGGGGTGCCTAAGAGTTGCTCCCTGAGAACCTACTTGTTGCTCAAATGTGGCATCTCTCTAAGCCAAAGTCAGCATATAAAAGCCTTACCTTCCCTCCAGCATGGGACATGACTCCCAGGGATGAGCCTCCCTGGCACTGAGGGATTACTACTATGTACCAGCCAGCAATGCAACTGGAAAAAGGCCTTGAATAAAAGGGGGAAAAATAAAGACAACTGAGTTTATATGTTTAAGAGACTTCAAAGGTATTTGGTAAGTCATCACAGAGTTAATGCTCATACACATCTCAGCAAGATCTCATAGACTGCCAAAGTAGATACTACTCCAAATATTGGGGCTTCTGAGGGATCTGGAGACACCCAGGTCCTATGGTCAGGGCAGATAGCTCCAGAGCTTGCTGCCTTGCCAGTTGACCCTACTTTGGAGTTTGTGCTCTTGAGAGTGACAGAGTTGGACCCAATTATGTCTTCCCTACATATGATGGATCTATCCCTTCTATTTATACCTATACTTGGTGCTGGAGTTTGTAGGTGTGCATCCAAGAGACTCAAGACTTTGGGCTGTATATGTGCCAGCTGGGCCCAGAAACTCAGTGGAGTTGCAACACCTACTCCCCAGTACATTGGCTTTCCCCAGGCAACTAAGAAGGAGATGAGGAGGAACAACAACCATCCCAAGGAACAAAGAAAGTCTGTAACTGCAAGCAAGATAGTCCCATACATCTTCCCCATGAATTATAAGCCCCCTCTCAATTAGAGATGGAGAGGACATCACCATCCCAGAAACCTCAGAATTGGGGAAAGAACTATGGAGTAGATTGGACTTACTGGTATTCTATTATAGACATAT
Source organism: Cabassous unicinctus (assembly GCA_029593785.1). Lineage (NCBI taxonomy): Eukaryota > Metazoa > Chordata > Mammalia > Cingulata > Chlamyphoridae > Cabassous > Cabassous unicinctus. Next base: position 45,124 of record JAQZBX010007844.1, on the reverse strand, counting down.
TGTGATTCTAGCAATGGAAGGAATTACAACATTGATGTGGAGCTAGTGGTCACAGGAGGCTCTGTGGCAGTGAGAGGGAAAAATAGTTGTAATACACGGGCTTTTTTGGAACTTGGGAATCACCCTGAATGACACTGCAATGACAGATATAGGCCATTTTGTATCATCACATAGCATAAAGAACTGTGTGGGAGAGAGTGTAGAATAAAATGTCAACTATGGTCCATGCTTAATGACAGAGCCACAGGATGCATTTATCAGTTGCAATGAATGTGTCACACTAATGAAGGATATTTATGTGGGAGCTGTGGGGAGTGGGGCACATGAGAATCCCTATACTTTTCGTGTAAGATTTATGTAATCTATGCATCTTTTTAAAAATAAAAAATTATTAAGGATAAAATAAAATAAAATATGACCAGTAGGTGCAAAAGATACATAATGGTATTGCACACTTAATAGACTATAGTATAGTGGAAACATAACTTTTTAATGCACTTTTTTGTGATAATCACTTTATAGAGGTGGTCTGAATCCAAGCCCCCAATATCTCTGAGGTATACCTGTATATAGGCTTTAAGCTTTTTGAATTCTAGCATCAACAAAAACATTTTTTTATCCTCAACTTGATTCATAATTTGGCTATAAATAGATTTCTTGATTCAAGACAATTTTCCTCATTGAATTTTGAAGATATTGCTCCTTATCTTGAAGTATCCATTGTAACATCTTCTTCCTTTGCAGTTTTGTTGTTTCCTTTGTCTTCCTGAAGTTTCTCTGATATTTAGTTTATCTTATCCTGAAATATCAGTAGAAAGTAGCCAATTATGCAAATTTTAAGACATTGGCCTTTTCAACACAGGCAAATCTCTTTTTATTATTTCTTTTATGTGTGTGTGTATATACATATCTCTACACTATTTTCTTTGCTTTGTCTTTTAGGAACTTATCAAATGAATATTGAACATTTAAAAATTTTAAAAAATTTAAAAATAGCAACCTACATGTCCATTAACACATGAATGTATAAACAAAATGTGGTATACACATACAACAGAAAATATTTTAGAGTAGAAAGGAATGGAGTTGTGGTACATTGTACAACAGAGAGGAACCTTGAAAACATCATATTGAGTGAAATAAGCCAGACACAAAGGGATAAATATTATATGATTTTGTTGATGTGAAATAATTAGAATATGCAAATTTAGAGATTCAGAAAATAAAATACAGTTTACAGTGCCCAGGGTGTGGGTAAGGAATGGGGAGTTAATGCTTAATTGGCACAGAGTTTCTGTTTGGGGTGATGGAAAAGTTTAGTAATGCATGGAAGTGATAGTAGCACAACATTGTGAATGTAATTAACACAACTGAATTATATTTTTGAAACTTGTTAAAATGGGGAATTTTAGTTTTCATATATGTTATGACAATTAAAAAACTCTAATATTGTAGAACACAAACTGTGAACACTATATAAATAGTATATAATATATGTAAACTCTTTGGTTAAAATATCTTTGAAACAGTTAAAACCTGCTTTGCTGCTCAAGTAATATACTGCTGCATAGGAAATAGCTGTTGTTACCAGTTCCTGCTGAAAACAAGAACTTTCTTACTCTACACTGTTATTTAGTTAGAGCTTTCTGCTTCTCCATTATCTCCTGTGCAGCCTGGAACTTTCTGAGCCCCTGCATATACATACTGACCTTGTGCTTTGTGAAGAGACAATAAAAACCATGATGGGAATCAGCAGAGGAGGATTGCTCCTTTAGCTGTTCTCTCCCTCACCTCTCTCAACCAATGTGTTCAGGGTAATTTCAATTATGCTGCTGTGGACTCTGCTGAACAGAGCTTTACAAGATTTTGCAGGATGGATTCCTGCATGTGGTGACCCCAACATTTTTCAGACCAATGGTGCATGATGGTATATTAAGGAGAAGCTACATTCATCCAGATAGACATCTGGGTCAAAACTAAAACTAAGCATCCCAAGACAAGAGAGCAGCAACACCAGCTGGGGGTAGCTGCTGATGTGTCTAATTCAGCGAGGGGAAATTTCCTAAATCTTCATGGGAATGGGACTTTATGCATCTTGCCCCATGGCTCCCTCAGCGGAGCTCCCAGTTAAAAACTGTGTACCCTCCCCCCGAAAAAAGAAAAATCTCCTTTTCAACCCCTTCTCAAGTAATGAAGGGAAATCATGATGAATTGCCTGTGCAAGAAAAAGTTAAATCACAAATACAACATCCTACACAGGCAGAAGTGCTGAATAAGCCCCTTGTAAGTATTATTATGCTTGTAAGAAAACATTATGCCAAAGAGTTAACTAAGGTAAGGAAAACATTCTGGCAGCAACTCTGTAAACCTCCTACTGCCTACATAATATTAAGGCTGTGGGCTGATGGGAGCTAATAGAATTAAACTACTGGAAGAGTAGGAAAACTTAGCAACACATTTCCAGAAAAATTCTCAAAAGCAGTAAAATCAAAGATGTATGTTTCTATTGATGTGTTGTAACTCGATTTGTGTTTGTCTGCTTGTTCAGTGTCAGTGTATATTTTAATACCTATGGATAGTGATATTAAATTGATAAATGAAAATTATTTAAAAAGCTGTACTCAAATGGCCAAAAATTAAATAAACACATATCAATAAATAAATATGGATATTAATTTGAAACAATATAATAGTTATAACCAAATTAAATCATTATTTTGACAAGTTTGTTTAGTGTTGATGGTAATTGTATGTTGTAAGAGGTTGCCTTGGAAACAGCTTCCAAAATTATTTTGGAAACTTATGTATATAAGGTGTATAGAATGTGCTTTTATTATTAAAGAAAAAGAAAATAATTTTTTCCTAAGATAAAATGACTGGTTATTAAAAAAGTAAAATGTGGGACAAAACCTGAATGAATACAGAAAGTGCAGAAGTTATGCGGAAAAGGAATTTTTGTGGTCAAAGTTAAATATAATTTGATGGGCTTATCTATAAAGTTTTTAAAATAGCTTTAGTATCAAATAGTATACTGATACAAAGTTAAAATATTGATCTTTCTAAAATTTTCTGATCATTAGTCTGTTTCAGTAAAAGTTTACAAAGAGTTTTTCTCCTGAATAATCAGTATACAAAAAAGAAAGTTTTTTTCAAAATACCTTCTTGCACTTTAACCTTATCATTTCCTTAAAGAAACTAGTCTTATCACTTTTAAAAGAACATAATGTTCAAACCTGCTTTCTCAAAGTCAAATCCTGAAAAGCAGCTTTTTATTTCAAATTAGTGCAAAAGATTTGTTTTCACTTTGAAAAAAGTAAAGTATTAAAATAGTTAAGTTTATTTAATATGTGATAGTTTAAATAGAAAGTGTTTAAAATTGTTGTAAAATTAAATAGAAATTCTTTAACCCTCTGTTAATTTAAGTTATATGAATAAAACTTTACTATATGAATACTTAAAAATGTATAAAATTCCTAGAAATTTAACAATGTTTATATGTCACAATAACAACCTCTCTGCCTAAAAATCAAGAGGTGGGTGCTTTAACTCATATTCATCTGATTTTCCCTACCTCTGCTAAAAAAAGCAGCTCTATAGCTGCAAAAAGAGAGCAGCCATTAGAAGATGCCAGGAGTAGTGCATAATAGCAAAAATGAATATCTAGTTATGTCACTATCACTTTGTTTTGAAACTTGCTAAAACTTTCTTTAGTATCTTCTTAAACAAGTCAAGCCAGCCCACATTCCCCTTCCTATAAAAATCCAACAATAAAATAAGTTTAAATTCAACACTGTGAGTCACATCTCAAATAGGAAATAAAAAATTGTTATTGCCTATGTCTCAAACTATATAAAATAGAAAAAACTAAATCATTTTAACCATGCTACTAGTCTATTCAATCTCACTAGTTAGGAATCATAAACACATAGGAAATAAAAGTTTATTCATTAGATGCCTGCTAGTAAAAGTCTTATGATTGTTTGTTGTTATATAATCTAATGGAGTCATGAATTGTGTATAATATACTTAAATATTAATCAAAACTCTAATATAGTACATTGCATACTTAAATAATTTAATAGCTTGTAAGTTACACATAAATGTATATTATTAAATGTAGATATAAATCTCTTCTAAGTTTAAACAATCCTAAAACTGAATGTATTAGAAAAAATTTTGCAAATATTATTCAAACCTAAAAGGAAAACATCATACAGAAAACTTTGTTAATTGTAACAGTTTGGTGGTGTTTGGTAGTTTGATATAGTTATGATTTCCAAAAATAGATATTGGATTATGCTTGTAAACTGATCTGTTAATCTGGGCATGATTAAGTTATGATTAGGGCATTGACTGGGCCACATCAGTAGGACATTGAGCCCCACCCCTTGGTGGGTGGGGAATCAAATATAAAAGGCATGGCAAAAGACAGAGTTGGAGTAGTTCTGATGTTGGAGTCCTGAGATGGAGCCCCAGGAAGTCATAGAGCTTGGTTGTGAGGAAAGAGAGAAGTCCCCAGGAAAAGACATGAGTCAGTCACCTGAGAGACTACTGCTGGCTTTGTGGAGAGAGGCAAAGCCTAGAGAGCCTCACAGTCTACAGCTGACCTTATAGAGGAAACAGAGGAGTTAAGCCTGGAAAGAAAAAGAGCCCTGGGAAGAGAGGAACCCAAGAAGCCTGAACCCTGGCAAATGTTGGCAGCTGCCTTGCTCCAACACAGAGCAACAGACTTTGGTGAGGGAAGAAATGTATGCTTTATGGCCTGGTAACTGTAAGCTTCCACCTCAAATAAATACCCTTTATAAAAACCAACCAATTTCTGATATTTTGCATCAGCACCCCTTTTGGCTGACTAATACATTAACCAACAAACCAATGTCTTGCTAGTTAACGCTTTTCATATTTCAGGAAGAAATAATGGGAACAAAAATAGTTGGCACATCAGGAATGTTTTGTAACAAATTAAAGGAGATAAAGTACATTCCAGAAAATGTTGTGTTCCTTCCTGGGAGATCTGCCCACTTTCCCAGGGACTGATGCATAAACCTTGGTATGTACCACCTAGGGAGTGTTGTGTTCTTTCCTGAGGAAGCTGGTCACTTCCTCAGGAATTAACACAGTGTTCACAAGTTGGCATCTATAGTATCAAGTTCATTAATCATGAACATAGTTTAAAAGATAGTCCCTAGTCAAGCCAGTTGAAGTCTTATCCTAGTAAAAAGTGTTCTGCAAAAATGATTTCAATCAAAACTCTAATATCAGCTGCTAATTCAAAATTTCTGAAGTGAAAGGTAAAGAATGGTAAATTTATATATAAAACTGCTCTATTTTTCTGTCATTCTGTAACTCTATTCAATATTGATTTAATCTTTTAATTAATTATGTTATTCTTGTTTCTCATTCTAATTGTCAATATAAACTTATTAACCTAGATATCAGTAAGAGATCCTGCCACAAAGAAAGCTCAATAGCCCCACCATGTGTCAATATTATGTCTTTCAGGCTTTATGCCCTATTTATTCTACCTTCCCACAAGCATGTATTTATGAGCACATGAATAATATCCTTATTAGAGTCCCCTCGGAAACACTTTTAACATAACTCTATAAATGTCTCCAAAATTCTCTTACTTGAACTAGTTTCCAAAGAACCCCTAATAAAGTCAAATTAACTCAACCTTAAAAATATTTAAAATATGTCATATCATCTAAAACAATAAACAAAAAAGGGGAAGTATGGATACCTCTCCTAGAAATAAAATAGCCCTAGCACTATATACTTTAAAATTTTAAAATTGTAATAAAAACAGCCTTTCAGCACCTGAGAAGCATATCTTCCCTCATCAGGAGAGTCATAAAATATGAGCTAAAATTCTGTACAAGGAAATGTTAGGAGATGGATCTTGGCAAGGACCCTGTGATGTAATAATGTGGGGGCGAGGATATGCATGTGTACTTATTCCAACAGGCCCCCAGTGGCTAACAGCAAAGAACATGAAGCTATACCATAACCTGCAAGGATCACCCATTCAACCGAATACCACAGATGGAGAAGATGACAATAGAGGAACAAAGGAACTCTCAGACACAACCATAAGGTAACACTGTCCAAACTCAGGGAGTAACTTGGGAAAATCTTAAACAATTAAACCTGAAAGATTCATTGGTACACTTATTGCTTTCATTATTTCAGCCAGTATCATAGCTGCCACTGCCACCACTGCAGCAGTCACCCTTACAAAATCAGTCCAAACTGCTCATGTTGTTAATCAAATTATGACTAATGTCACCAATGAACTTTAAGCACAAACTCATATAGATAATATTCTTACCAGACTTGATACATTAGAAGCATCTATACTTTGGATAGGTGAAAAACAACAAGCTCTATTTACCAGGCAAGATTTTCATTGTGATTGGGAACATGTAAAAATTTGTGTCACCCCCTTACCCTGGAACAGTTCTCAACTTTCCTGAGAAAAAGTGAAAACCCACTTACAAAAGGGTTTTTCCTCTCATCTACAGAAAGAAGTGCTTGCTCTCCAGCAATGTCTGGAACATTAATTATCTCAAATACAAATTCTTACACAACAAAATGTGTTTCAAACACTCAATGATCATATACAATGGTTAAATCCATCTAATTGGTTTCATGGCCTAAGCATAAGAATCTGAGTAATATCTCTTATTGGAATAATCATGCTTCTTGTTTTATTGTTAATCTTTAGGTAAATTCATCAAACTCTCTCTTGAGCTCATCACACTGAGCAAAAATTCATTGCGTTAGTCACTGCCTCATCTTTCTCTCCCACATCCAAAGATAAAAAACTAAATACAACAAAGGAGAAGACTTAGGAGCCCGTTGTTTAAAACAACTTTGAATTAGTTTTTCATAATTATTATTAAACTAGTTGTTTAATTTTAGTAAATGCTCTGCTCTGCTCAGCTCTGCTAGGTAACAAATATTTATTTGATTCATGTTTGTAACAAATCATTTTTCCTAGAGTAAACTTTTAAGCCTTATATCTCACAGCTTCACCTGTAAGTCTCCTTTCTTTCCTTCTCGCTTGCCTTTTCTAATTTTATCATATTCTCTGGGTATCCTGCATACCTCCCATACTTGGGATTGCTTGTGTCTCCTTAAGCTGTAAATGCCTTGTAGGTGTGGTCAGCCTGGGTTTTCTGAAACTTATAACCTGGGCAAAGGCCCTGCCAGTGGGCATGGGATTCCCAAGGCATGTTCTGGGCATGGAGGCCATAGAAACATTGGCAATCTCACATCACCCTGTTTGGTCCCAGAGTATAGCCAGTTAGCCAGAGACAGGTAAGATTTCTCAGGGAAGAAGCAACCTAAGACAGGCACAGTTGCAGGGGGGCCATCAGGAGAATATTTGAGGGCCTACAGAAGTAGGACATTAATCCTCACCCCTCCCAAGGGAGGTCAACTGCCACCATGGCTACTTTGTTTCCCATGCACAGCCCAGTTTGGAACCCAGGTAACTGTCAGCAATCTAATCTTCCTACCACAAATCATCAAAATAAAAACAGATATTTATAAAAGCTGTGGAGGATAAATTTCCCCTTTCCTTTTCTTCTTTTTTCTTGAACAAAAAAGGGGGGATTGTGGGAATGCTTTTGTTAAATATCTTTGAAAGAGTTAAAAACCTGCTTTGCTGCACAAGCAATATACTGCTGCATGGGAAATAGCTGCTGTTATTGGTTCCTGCTGAAAACAATAAGAACTTTCTTACTCTACACTGTTATTTAGTTAGAGCTTTCTGCTTCTCCATTATCTCCTGCACAGCCAGGAACGTTCCAAGCCACTGCATGCACATACTGACCTGGTGCTTTGTGAAAACAGAATAAAAGCCATTATGGGAATCAGCAGAGGAGGATAGCTTCTTTAGTGCTCTCCCCCTCACCTCTCTCAACCACTGTATTCAGAGTAATTTGGTTTGTGCTACCACAGACTCTGCTGGGCAGAACTTCACAAGACTTTGCAAGATGGATTCCTGCAATAATATATACTATATATGTAATGTATATATAAATAGTATAATTATAATAATATTGTTTCATCAAATGTAATAAAGTTAGCACACTGATGCAATGTGTTCATAATAAGGAAAACTTTGTGTGTGTGAAAGGAATATATGAGAACTATGTATTTTCTGCATGATTTTTCTGTAAGCCTACAACTTCTCTAATCACACAAAAAATTATAATCTTTCTCTCCTCAAAAAATCCTTTTCTCTTCTTCTTTCTTTACTTTTCTATGGACTTAATTTCTTGGGTGTTTTGTGGACAATTACAAGCATATATAGTATGTGGAAACAAGTGTCAGAGAAGATCCTTAAGACAAAACAAAACAAAACCCTAGAGTAGAAAGAGAAGCTAACCAAAAGAATAAGCGCATCAAAATAAACCATGCTTGACACCAGCAAAAAATTACAAGCCATACAAAGGAAACAGGAAGACTTGGCCCAGTCTAATGAAAAAAAAAGCAAGAGGAGACACAGAACATGGAAAAATTAATCAAGGATTTCCAAACAAATATCATGAATTAATTTAATGAAGTGATGGAAGAGGTAAAGGATATTAAGAAGAAACTGGGGGAACATACAGAAGAAAGTGTAAACATACATAAAATGATAACAGATTTGAAGGTGATGAAAGGCATAATGCAAGAAATTAAAAATATGCTGGAAGTGAATAACAGAACACTTGAACAGACAGTGGAAAGAAATTAGTGACATTGAAGATAGAATATCTGAAATCACACTGATAGTAGAACTGATAGACAAGAAGATAGAAAAAAATTCAACTGAGACTCAGGAAATTGAATGACAACTTGAAACAAACAAACATATACATTATAGACATCCCATTATAGGAGATGAGAAGTGTAAGAGGCCAGAAGGAATGTTGGAGGAAATAATGGCTGAAAATTTCCAACTCTTTTGAGTGACATGGATGCACATATCCAGAAAATGCAGCACACTCCAAACAGTACAAATCCTAACAGGCCTACACCTAGATACATACTTCCCAAATTTTGAAATGCTCAAGACAAAGAGAATTCTGAAAGCACCTAGTGAAAAGAGATCCATCACATATAAGGAAAGCTTGATAAGTTTAAGTGCTGATTTCTCATCTGAAAGTATGCAGGTGAGGAGGCAGTGGTATGACATAGTTAAGGTGTCAAAAACAAACAAACAAACAAAAACCCTGGCAGGCAAGAATTCTGTATCCAAAAAACTGGCATTCAAAAATGAGGGAGTGTTTAAATTATTCACTGATAAACAGAACTTAAGAGAGTTTATCAATAACAGTACTAGTTATCAAGATATACTAAAGGGAGTTCAGCATGATAAAAGGGAAAAAAATCAGGAGGGAGAGCGTCAGAGGAGAATATGGAAAGGAGGATTACTACTAAAAATAACTTAATCAATAAAAAGGGAAATAAAAACAAAATATGATGTATATAAACCTAAAGAAAAAATGGCTAATGTAAGTACATCCTTGAGGGTAGTAACATTGAATGTTAATGAATTAAACTCTTCAATCAAAAGACACAGATAGACAGAATGAATAAGGAAATACAACTCATCTATATGTTGTCTACAAGAAGCATACCTTAGACCCAGGGATGCAAGAAGGTCAAAAGTAAAAGTTTGAAAAATGATTTTACATGCAAACAATAACCAAAAAAGAGTGGGAATATTTATACTAATATTGTACAAAATAGATTTTAAATGCAAAAGCATTGTAAGAGACCAACAGGACACTATATATTAATAAAAGGATTAATTTATCAAGAAGAAAAAGCAATAAAATATTTATGCACCTAACTAGTGTGAAAATACAAGAGACAAACAATGGAAAAACTAAGGGGAGAAATAGATGACTCTACAATTATAGTATGGGAATTTAATACACTATTATTACCATTAGACAGAACATTTCAACAGAGGGTTAATAAAGAAACAGAGTTTTTGAAGAATACATTAGAGGAACTAGACCTAATAGACTTAAAAAGAAAATTACACTAAAATTGATTAGGATATACATTCTACTTATGCACAATGGGCACAATGCAAAAAAGAATTGCCGTTTTGGGGGAAGGTTTTAGATTGCAGAAAAGTTACAGCTATTGCAAGGGAGGATCACTGGTGCAGGGTGTCAGTGGCAGGTGGATGTATGGGGAAGGATACACCCAGGAAATGCTTCTGTGGTATATGAATGTGTTCATGTGTTCATGGAATGTTATCTCAGTGGGTGGAGACTCAAACAATGACCAACAACATATTAAATTCCCATCCTGGGGAGTCTTGCCACAATCCCTAATAGAGTAGCAAGAAAATCTACAGTACATAGGGAATGCCTATAGAAAGACGACAGATCAATACACCAGGGCCTTGATCTTAATGATTGTACTTATGAACCTTATTCTTGTAAAATTGAAATGTATCCTGGTAATATCTATTGCCTAAGAGTTACCTCTTAAAAACCTCCTTGTTACTCAAAGGTGGCATCTCTTTAAGCCAAGTGCAGCATATAAACTCCACTACCTTCCTACTGGTGTGGGACATAACTCCTGGGGATGAACCTCCTTAGCAAAAAGTGATTATTGGCAATTTTCAACCACTGATGCATTTGGCAAAAGCCCTTGATGAAAAGAGGGAAATATTAAATACAAATGAGTTTTTATGGCTAAGAGATTTCCAAGTGAGTCAGGGCATCATTCCAGAGGTCATGCTTATTCACACCCCAGGCAGATCTCTCTAAATGCCACAGTAAACAAGTTTTAAACAGGAGTTTTTCTGAGGGCTCAAGAGACATCTGGACACTATAGGCAAGGCACCACACCACATTAAATAATCAGTCCTTCATTGGACCTTATCTGGGAATATATGATAACCTATTTCACAACTGTAATAGAGTTAGGCTCATTTATAATTTCTCTACACATGATTCTTTTACCCCTTTTTTTGAATCTATAATTAGCACTATATTCATTAAATATATGTCCCAGAGACTTAAATCTTTCGTCTGTTCATATGCCGATTGAGCTCTGAATATCAACTTTGTTGCAGTCAACACCTACTCACCAGTTCATCAGACTTTCCCAGGAAAACTAATGAAATGATGAAAATGGATAACCCCTATCTCAAAAAGCAAATAGTATCTACAACTGTAAGCAAAACAGTTCCTTGCATCTGGCCCAGAATATCTAAGCCCCTCTCAATCTGAAGCAGAGCATGTATCACCATCCCGAAATCCTCAAGGTTGAGTAATGAACAAACATAAGGTTTGAATGCAACCATGGATCAGAGTACACTTATTATTGTAGTAAAAGAAGAACTTGTAGCATTTTTATAATTATAGACATTACCCAAGGTTCTGAAGTGAGGGCAGGGAAGAATAGGTGGAACATAGGGCAAATTTAGGGTATTGGAATTATTCTGAATGATATTGCAGTGATGGATACAGGCCATAATACATTTTGTAAAAACCTATAAAACCATACAGTGCAAAGTGTAAACCACAATGTAAACTGTAGACCATGGTTAGTAGCAATGCTTTAAAATTTGTTCAATTATAACAAAAGTACGACACCTAATATAAGATGCTATTAATAGTGAAAATGAAAGGGGATGGGGATGGGGTATAAAGGAATCCCCTATATTTTCTTTTTCCTTTACATATATATATTTTTGGGGAAACAGCTTCTTTTTTTTCATAATAATGTCTTTTATTTTATTAGTTTATAAAGATACTTAGATTACATAACTGTTACACAAAAAATATAGGGATTCCCATTTACCCCACTCCCCAGCCTCCCACACCATCCCACATAAACAACATCCTTCATTAATGTGGCACATTCATTGCAATTGATAAATGCATCCTGAGGCTTTGCCACTGAGCATAGACCATACTTCACATTGTAGTCTACACTCTCACCTACACAGTTCTGCAAGTTACGTGACTATATAAAATGGCCTATATCTGTTATTGCAATGTCATTCAGGATGAATCCCAAGTCCTGAAAAAGCCTGCATTTTAAACTGTTTTTGCCTCTCCCTGCCCTGAGAGCCTCCAGTAGGTACTGCCTCCACATCAATGTTGTTATTTCTTCCATTGCTAGAATCACAAGTCTAATGTAGAATACCAGTAAGTCCACTCTAGTCCATAGTTCATTCCCCAATCCGGAGGATTCTGGGATGGTGATGTCCACTCCACTTCTAATTGAGAGGAGACTTTGATCCCATAGAGCTGATGGATGGGACTCTCTTGTTTGCAGTTGTAGGCTTTCTCATCTCCTTGGTATAGTGATTGTCAATCCTCACCTCCTTGTTAGTTGTCCTGGGTGAGTACAATGAACTGGAGAGTAGGTGTTACAAATCCACTGAGGTTCCAGGCTGAGCTGACACATGGGGAACCCAAAGACTCCAGTCTCTTGGATATACACCTACAAACTCCAGCACCAAGTACAGGTTTAAAGAGAAGGGACAGATGAGCCATGTGTAGGGAAGACAAAATTGAGTTCAAATCTGTCACTCTCAGGAGCATAAACTCCAAAGTAGGGCCCACTGGCAAGGCACCAAACTCTGGAGCTATCTGTCTGACCATAGGACCTGGGTGTCTCCAGAGCCCTCAGGAGCCCCAATATTTGGGGTCCACTTCGGCAGTCTATGAGATCCTGCTGAGATTTGCATAAGCGTTACCTCTGGGATGACCTCCCGATTCAGTTTGAAGTCTCAGCCATATAAACTTATTTGTTTTTACCTTTCCCCCCTTTTATTTGAGGTCTTTTTCCAGTTGCATTGCTGGTTTGTGCTTGGTAACAATCCCTCAGTGCCAGGGAAACTCATCCCCGGGAGTCATATCCCAAGCTGGGGGGAAGGTAATGCATTTATATGCTGAGTTTGGCTTAGAGAGAAGTCACATTTGAGCAACAAGGAGGCTCTTAGGAGGCAACTCTTAGGCACCCCACAACACTAGATTAAGATTCAACTTCAAGAGCAAAGGTTCAGAAGCATAGTCATCAATATCAAGGGCCCATTAATGGATCATCCTTCTTCACCAGTCATTGCCACTGCAATTGGGGGACTATTGATGCTCCATTAGAGAATGTGGCAGAGCTCTGCAGGATGGGAGTTCAATATTCTTTCATTTATTGTGTGAGTCTCTGCTGTGACAATGCCCTATGAACATTTGAACACATTTATATACCTTATATGTATGCCCAGTGAACTTCTTCCTATGTATCCCACATCACTGACACCCCACAACAATGATCCTCCCCCACCCCTGTTGTAACCCTTCTGTGATCCAAAGCTTCTTCAAAAATGAAGACAACAAAATAGCCAAATATAAATAATAGGAAAATGAAATAATAATGATAGGTTTAAATATAAGAAATAAAATACATAATTTTAAAAAAACCTAAAAATTGAAATAAAATAAAAGATTGGGATATTAGAAATGATTAATATAAAAAAATTTTTTTGGCATTTTGCCTTTCATCCCTGTAATATCTGGTGTCCTGTATGTACAGTGGCATGTTCCTTCATTTATTCCCCAGTGTCTTACTTTATTTCATTTTGTTTTCAAAGAAGTTTTAGGTCAGTGTAAAGTCACATGCAAAATACAGTGGAATCCCATATACCAACATCCTCCCCTTTTCTCCCTTCCTGTATTAATACCTTTTTATATGTGAATAATTCCTTTGCAAGACATGTTATACAAATAGTGAAACATAGCTACTAAACATGGTCAATGGTTTACATTATGGTTATATTTTAGACCATAAACTTTTATAAATTTTGATGATATTTAACACGTCTTGTGTCCATCATTGCAAGATCATGTAGAACACTTCCATTGCCCACTAAATATCCCCTGTTGGATCTGTTCTATTCCTCCCTGCCCTTCCCCTCAGGACTCAAGGTGACTACCCAACTTCACTCCTTGGATGACAAGATTCATAGTTACTTGCAACAACACTGAGGTCTTGACACACTGGTTTGTCCTCCGCTATTAGGATACACTCATGCTCTTGAGAAACTCCTGCCCCTCTGTGAAGAAATCTGTCCTCCCAGGATGAAAGTGCAACTGCTTCCCACTCATTATGTTTGTCTTCACTACTGATACAACAAATTATGACAAAAATGATCACTCACATACTCCTCTGAAGCTTGCTCCAGGTGTGCCCTATCCTGAATGCCACCTTACCCAACACCCTAAACCAGTAACCCTTCCTTGCCATATTGCCATGAAAGAATTCTCAACTTTGTAGTTTCAACCATATACCTGCCAATCCTCTGTTTACCTGGTCCCTCTCCAAATCCTACCACCCCCCCCATACCCTGGACCTTCCAATCAACCCTCTCCAATCTACCCACCTGTCAACCCTGCACCACCCAACCCAATAATATCTCTACCCTCTTGTCATATCCCTTTAATACACAACTAAACACTTTCATATTACCATAGATTACACCTGTATGGGTGTTGGCTCACAACCTTCTTCTCCCTTTCTGTTTCTTATAAACCTATCTTCCAGACAATAGGTCTTGAGTCTGCTCAATTTGCTTCATTCATATCAGTGAGGTAGTGTACTGTTTATCCTTCTATGCCTGGATTGCTTCACTCAAAATGAAGTCCTGAAGATTCAACCACATTATCCCGTATGTTAGCCCTTTATTCCTTCTTACAGCTGAGTAATATTCCATTGTATAGATGTACCACATTTTGTTTATCCATTCATCTGTTAATGGGCACCTGGGTTGATTCAAACTCTGCAATAGTACATAATGCTGTTATGAATATTGGTGAGCATATATCTGTTTGTGTCTTTGCTTTCAGTTTTCTGAGTATATACCTAGCAGTGGAATTTCTGGACCATATGGGAATTCTACAGTTAGGTTTTTGAGGAACCACCAAACTGTCCTCCACAATGGCTGGACAATTCTATGTTCCCACCAGCAGTGGATGAGGGATCCATTCCTCCACATCCTTTCCAACAATTACAGTCTGTGGTTTTTTTTTTAATACCCACCATTCTAATGGGTGTGAGATGGTATCTCATTGTAATTTTGATTTACCATTAGCTAATAGCTAGCGATGTTGAGCGTATTTTCACATGTTTTTAGCCATTTGTATTTCTTCCTTGGAGAAGTGTCTTTTCAGGTTGCTAGCTAGCCCATTTTTAAGTTGGCTATTTGTTCTTTTATTTTCGAGGTGTAGGATTCCTTTATATATGCAAGATATTAGGCTCCTATCAGATATATGGTTGCCAAATATTTTCTCCCATTGTGTAGTCTGCCTTTTCACTTTCTTGATAACCTCCTTTGAGGCTCAAGTTTTTAATTTTGAGGAAATGCCATTTGTCTATTTTTCTTTCACTGTTTGTGTTTTGGGTGTGAAGTTCAAGAAACAATTTCCTATTAAGAGGCCTTCTAGATGCTTACCTACATTATTTTCTAAGGTTGTTATGGTCTTGGCTTTTACGTTTAGATCTTTGATCCATCTTGAGTTGATTTTTCTATAAGATGTGAGATGGTGTTCCTCCCTTACTCTTTTGGATATAGATACCCAGTTTTCCAAACACCATTTGTTGGAGAGGCCATTGTCTCACAGTTGAGTGGGCTTGATGATATTGTTGAATATGAGATGACTGTATATGTGAGGATCTATATTAGAACTCTCAGTTCAGTTCCATTGGTCAGATGTCTGTCCTTGTGCCAATACCATGCATTTTTGACCACTGTAGCTGTGAAGTGTGTCTTAAAGTCAGGTAGTGTGATTCCTCCAATTTCATTTTTCTTTTTCAATATGACTTTGGGTATTTGGGGCCTTTTTCCCTTCCAATTAAATTCTGTAGTTAGTTTTTCCAAATCAGTAAAAAATGCTGAGTTGATTTTTATTGGGATCGCATTAAATCTGCAGATTAGTTTGGATAGGATAGACAACTAAAGGATGCTTAGTTTTCCTATCCATGAACAGGTAATACTTTTCCATTTATTTAAGTCCTCTCTGATTTCCTTTAAAAGTGTCGTGTAGTTTTCTGTGTATAATTCATTCACACTTAGTTAAATTTATTCCTAGGCATTTGCTAATTTTACTTACTATTGTAAATGGTATTTTTTCTTGATTTCCTCCTCAGATTGCTTGTTATTGGTGTACAGAATTGCTACTGATTTTTGAGCATTTGTCTTATAACCTGCGACTTTACTGAACTCATTTATAAGTTCTAGAAGCTTTGTTGTAGATTATTCAGGGCTTTATATGTATAGGATCAGGTCATCTGCAAATAGTGAAATTTTTACTTCTTCCTTTCCAATTTGGTTGCCTTTTATATCTTTTCCTTGCCTCAGTGCTCGAGTAAGTACTTCTAAGATAGTGTTAAGTCAGAGCGGTGATAGTGGGCATTCTTGTCTTGTTCCCGATCTTAGAGGGAAAGCTCTTATGATTTCTCTATTCTATAGTATGTTTGCTCTGGGTTTTTCATATATAACTTTTATTATTTTCAGAAAGTTTCCTTCTATTCCTATCTTTTGCTGTGTTTTTATCAGGAAAGTGTGCTGTATTTTGTTGAATGCTTTTACTGCATCTATAGAAATGATCATGTAATTTTTTTCTTTTGATCTGTTTATGTGGTGTAGTACATTGATTGGTTTTCTTATGTTGAACCATCCTTGCATATCCAGGATGAAGTCCACTTGGTCATGGTGTATAATTTATTTGATGTGTTGTTGAAAGTGATTAGCAAGTATTTTGTTGAGGATTTTAGCATCTAGGTTCATTAGAGAGATTGGTCTGTAATTTTCCTTTCTTGTGGCATCTTTGCTTGGCTTAGGTATTAGGGTAATGTTGGTATCACAGAATGAATTAGGCAATGTTCTTTCTGCTCATAATTTTTGGAAGAGTTTAAGCAGGATTAGTGTTAGTTCTTTCCAGAATGTTTGGCAGAATTCACCTGTGAAGCTGTCTGGTCTTGGACTCTTCTTTATTGGGAGGTTTTTGATGTCTGATTCTCTCTTTATGTATAATTATTCTGTAGAATTCATCGATTTCTTCTTTCATCAATGTAGGCTGCTTGTAAGTTTCTAGGAATTTGAAAATTTTGTCTAAATTATGTTTCTTTTTGGCATATAATTTTTCAAAGTATCCTTTTATGATACTCTTTATTTCTGTGGATTCAGTGGTGATATCCCCTTTCTCATTTCTTATTTTATATATTTGCATCTTCTCTATTTTTCTTTGTTAGTCTGATGAAGGGTTTTTCAATTTTAAAAGAACCAACTTTTGATATTGTTTATTTTTTCTAGTGTTCTCCTATTTTCTATTTCATTTAGCTCTGCTCTAATATTTGTTATTTCCTTCTTTCTACTTACTTTGGGTTACATTGTTGTTCTTTTTATAATTTTTCCAGGTGTGCTGCTAGATGTTCATTTTTAACTATTTCTTCTTTTTAAAAATATTCATTTATGGCTATGAATTTCCCTCTCAGTACAGCTTTTAATGCATCCTATAAGTTTTGATGTGTTGTGTTGTCATTTTCATTCCTTTCAAGGTAATTACTGGTTTCTTTTGAGATTTCCCCCTTGACCCACTCTTTTTCTAAGAGTGTGTTGTTTAACCTTCATATCTTTCTGCTCAATCTGATTCTCTGGCCCTTACTGATTTCCAACTTCATTCCATTATGGTCAGAGAAATTAATTTGTATAATCTGAATCTTTCTGAATTCATTGAGAATTTTTGTGTGGCCTAGCATGTGACCTATCTTGGAGTATGGTCCATGTGCACTCAAGAAGAATGTGTATCCTGCTGTATTTGGGTGCAGCATTCTGTATATCTCTATTAGAGCCAGGTCCTGTAATGTATTAATCAAAGTCTTTATTTCTTTATTGATTCTCTGTCAAGATGTTCTGTCTAATGTTGATAATGTGTATTAAATTCCCCAACTATAATTGTAGAAGCATCTATTCTCCACTTAGTTTTCCAAGTGTTTACCTCATGTATTTTGAGGCACCCTTGTTAGGTGCTTAAATGTTTATGATTGTTCTTTCTTCCTGAAAGATTATGCCTGTAACTAATATATAGTGTCCGTCTTTGTCCCTTACAATAATTTTGCACTTAAATTCTATTTTGTCTGATATTAATATAACTACTCCCACCCTTTTTTTTGGTTATTGTTTGCTTATAAGATTGAATTAAATCCATTCACTTTCAGCCTCCTTGATTCCCTGGGTCTAACATGGGTTTCTTGTAGTCAGCATGTAAATGGGTCCAATTTCCTTATCCATTCTGCCAATCTGGGTCTCTTGACTGTTAAGCTTAAAACACTAACATTCAGTGCTATTATTCTCAAGGAACTACTTACATTAACCATATTTTCTTTGGGTTTATGTATTTTATATATTGTTTTTATTTCTCTTTTTAGCTGTTCTTACACTTTCCTCGAACTCTCTCTCCTTTTTTTTCCTTTCAACCTTCAGAATTCCCTTTAGTGTTTCTTGAAGGACAGGTTTACTATTGGCATACTCTCAATTTCTGGTTATCTGTGAATATTTTGGACTCTCCATTATTTTTGAATGCCAGCTTTGCTGGATTGAGAATTCTTAGCTAGAATTTCTTTCTTTTAGTACCTTAACTAAGTCATACCACTGCCTTCTTGCCTAATGTCTTCAGATGATGAATCAGCACTTAACCTTTTTGAGCTTCCCTTGTATGTGATGGTTCTCTTTTCTCTTGCTGCTTTCAGTATTTTCTCTTTGTCTTGAGCATTGGACAGTTTGAAAAGTATATGTCTTGTTTTAGGCTTGTTGGGATTTATACAATATGGGCTGCACTGAACTTCCTGGACATGTACATCCATCTCCCTCAATAGGATTGGTAAGTTTTCAGCCATTATTTCCTCCAACATGTCTTCTGTCCCGTTTCCCTTCTCTTCTCCCTCTGGGATACCTATAATGCATACGTTTGTGCATTTTGTGTTGTCATTCAAATTCCTAATTCCCTGCTGGATTATTTCTATATTTTTATCTCTCTTTTCTACTATCTATTTGATTCCAGATGTACTGTCTTCCACATCACTAAATCTTTCTTCTGCCTGTTCAAATCTGCTCTTATGTGCTTCCAGTGTCTTTTTGATTTCTTGGATTGTGCTATTCATCACCATTACATCTGTTATCTTTTGACGTATGTTTACAGTTTCTTCAGTATTTTCTCTCAGTGTCTTCTTAATATCCTTACTCTCTTCCTTCCCTTCATTAAGTTGGTCCATGATATTTGTTTGGACAACTTTGATTAGGTGTTCAATGTTCTGCACCTCTTCCTGATTTTTAGTTTATTTATTGGACTGGTCTATGTCTTCCTGTTTCTTAGTATGGTTTGTTAATTTTTTTTTTTTCTGTCTGGTCATCTTTTTATCTTGATGGGTTTATTCAGTTGATTAGCTTCTTTCTTTTCTCTAGAGTTTTATTTAATTGATGTTTTGTATGTATATTAAGTTTTCTCTTTGAAACTTTGTTCTTCTTATTCTATTTCCAGCTGTGGTTTATGTTCCTTTGAAGGAAAAAATTAGGACCAGAGAAACTAAAAGAGTTAAGAAAAGTAGAAGGATAATAGCAATAATCACTATCATTAGAAGAGGAACCATATAAGACCTTGGAAAATGAATATTTAAATTATGTAAGCAGTGTAGACTAATAGGACTAAAAAAGTGGTGTACCAACAGTGAAATGAGATACTAGAGAAAAATATATAGAATGAATTAAAAGGCCAGAATGATAAGAAGAGAGAGAAAGAGAAAAGAAAAGACAAAAAGAAAAATGTTAATAAAAGCAAGAAAACAGAAAAATGAGATAGAAATAAAAACCAGAAAAATTGAGGACTCAACAAAAAGAGGTGGAATGTAAGAACAGCAACAGATACAGAAGATAGAATGATGAAGGAAAAGAGACAGCATTTGTAGACATAATCATTATACACAGAAAAGGGGAAATCAAGGAAGAGGAAACACAGCAATGAAGAATCAGGTCAACAGTACCTTGAGGAATTTATCTCTTTTCCAGGTCCCTCCAGATCTATGTCCTGAAGCCTCCTACTCTGTGGGTTCCCAAAACAGCTAACTCAGATAGGATTTTGTCCCCGACTCCACCATTTTTTGTTTGGAAAGAAAAAAAAAATAGGACTAGGAAAAGGAGAGAGATAGAAAGACAAAAAGAATAATATCAATGACAATAGTAAAAGGTAGGAAAGCAACCATACAAGACCTAAGAAATTGAAAAATTAACATGAGTAAGAAGCACAGAGGAATAGTATCAGGAAGGTGGAATGAAACAATGAAACAAGAAGTAGAATATAGAAAAAAATATATAGAATGAATTAAAAGGCCAAAATGGTGAGAAGGGGGAAAAGAAAAGAGAAAAGGGAGAAAGAAAAAAGTAAAAAAGAGGAAGTAAATAGAGAAAAAAGTGGAGAGAGGGAGAAATACAAGCAAGAAAAATTGGAAACCAAATAAAAGAGGTGGAATGAAAGAACAACAGGAAACAAAAGATATAAAAATGAAGGAGTGAAAATAAATAGCTTAGGTAGAATAGATCATTAACCAAAGAAAAAAAGAAACACAAAGTAAAATAAACAAGCAGAGAAACAAAGGAAGGGGATACAAAACAAGCAAGAAACAAGACAGCAGAAATTCATTTAAAAAAAAAAAAGAAAAAACAAACAAACATGGAAAAACAGCCTACTCTCTTAGACCCCTAAGGATCTACTCAGGCTCTTGGTGTTCCTCAGTCATTCACCCTGCAGCCTGCCTTCTGCAGGTTTTGAACTGGGTTTTAGTGAGTAAAGTAAGGAAAATAAAAGAAAAGGAAACTTTTTTTTCTTTTTTTAATGAGAGATCCAACAAAAGCTAATACAAAGAAAATGTCTATATGTTCTCTGTTATAAAGTTTCAGGGGGATGCCTGAATCACTTCTCAAGGAATAGCAATGAATTAAAACAGGGACCTCATGTGTGCTAGGCAAGAATTCTTCCATTGAGCCATTCTGCCTCCTTGGGTTAATTAGCCTTTCAGAAAGCTATCTGCCCCTTTTTCCTCAGGTAGGTAAGATCCCCTGCAGTCAGCTGGAGTGGTGCTGATTGCCACCTGTTTCTGCCTCCTAACTGATGTAATTCCTCACTTTACCTAGGTGCCTGGGCATGACCACCTGCATAAGGTCATTCCCCTCCCCTCTCCCTGTTGAGTCAGTGTCCCTTCTGATATTCAAGGGGGCCCAGCTGGCTAAACTTACTCTGTCAAAAAATTCACTCTCCACTCTCCCTCTTCCTCACAGGAAATCTGCTGTCACACTCCCATTTGGAACAGGGGGCTAGTGTCTCCATCTAGTCTGTCCACCCTGAGTGCTGGGTATGTGTGCTCCTTCCAGCCACCAAGGAAGGCAACCCATGATTATTCCTGGCTTTTCTATCTCTCCAGTACCCTCCTAGATGACTTAGAGCACCTTCCCATGGAGGTAGATGTCTGCTGTACTCTCAGTTAGATACAAATCACCAGGAGTTTACCCTCACTTAATATCTTGGGGTTGGGAGAGGTGAGCCCTTCCTGGCAACTGGGAGGTTTAATAACTCACAATTACTTGTTTTGGCTTCTTTTTGTCTGTGACCCTCACTCTTCTGGGAGTTGGTAAGCAGTGTCCTGATTTGCTGTGCCCCAAAGCAGGTCGCCATGACAGCCCCTGCCTTTTTCTTTGTTGTTTTAGTGAGAGCTAAGACTTATATGCCTAACCTTTCTGCCATGTTCTCACAAGCCCCTCTTTATATTTTTTATTAGAGAAGTTGTGAGCCTACAAAACAATCATGCATAATGTGCAGAATTCCCATACATCAACGCTCCACCAACACCTTGCATTGTTGTGGAATATTTGTTACAGATTATGAAAGAACATGGACTCTCCTATACTTTTTATGTAAATTTTATGTAATCTAATACTTCTTTAAAAATAAAATTTTAAAAATTTGTAACATGTTTTAAAAATAAAGTATTAAAGTATGTTGGAATAAAATGTTTTGATGGTGACAAAAGTGCTTGTGTCTTCTTTATACAAAAACAATACTTCCAGTCTTCTATCATAAAATTGAACTATCACCTAATGTAGGGGTGTGAAGATGACTCATTTTTTTTTGCTTTTATTCTTTATTAGACAAGTTCTAGAACAACAGAAAAATCATATATTAAATACAGGTTCACATATACCACCCTATTAATAACACATTGTGTTGTTGTGGAACATTTGTTACAGTTGATGGTAGCACAATTTTAATAATTGTACTAATAAATATAGTCAATGATTTAACTTAGTGTTCACTGTGTAGTGTTGTTCCATGGATGTTTAAAAAAATTTATTCTACCATATGTACAATTTAACATTTCCTCTTTTATCACATCCAGATATATATTTCAGTGCTGCTAAATTACATTCACAATGTTGTCCTATCATGTCTGCCATCTATTACCAAAATATTTCCATCACTCCAAATATGAAAACTGTACATTTTAAGACTTTATTTCCCATTCCTTATTCCCACCCCGTTACTTAGTAACCTGTGTTCTAGATTCTGACTCTATAAGTGTGCTTATTCTAATTGTTTCAAATCAGTGAGATCATACATTTGTCCTTTTCTGTCTGGCTTCAGGATGATGTCTTCAAGTTTCATACATGTTGTCAGATATATCAGGACTTCACTCCTTTTTACATCTCAATAATATTTTGTTGTATGTATATATCACATTTTATTTATCCAGTGCTTTCATCTTTTGGCAATTTTGACTAGTACTGCTATGAACATCGGTGTGCAAATATCTTTTTGAAACCCTACTCCATTAGTCAAAGGGGTGCTTATGCAAAGTACCAGAAATCTGTTGGCTTTTATAAAGGGTATTTATTTGAGGTAAAAGCTTACAGTTTCAAGGCCCTAAAAAGTCCAACTCAAGGTACCATAAGAGGTACTTCCTCATCCAAAGTCTGTTGCCAAATGTTGAAGCAAGATGGTACATGATGTCTGTGAGGGTTCAGCCTTCCTCTTTTATCCTAGGTGTCTATAGGCCTGACTCCTTCTTCTCTTAGCTGTAGGCTGGCTTAGGGCTCAACCGCTCTGTTCTCTTCAGCTGCAAACTATCAAGTGATATTGCTCATCTCTAGTCCTGGGCTGCAGGATCCTCTTCCATATCTATAGAGTTTATCTCTCTTCCATGTATCTTCTTGTGTGTTCTCCTTAGTAAGTATCCATGTATATAGCCCAACAAGGGGGTGGGGCTCAACCCTGCATGCCTTAATGATGTGGCCAAATGAAAATTCTAATATTAATATAGTTAAATTCTAATATAAATAAATCAAATTTATATATTATTAATATATAAAGCCTTTGAATTCAAATCAGTCAAGGGTTATCATGCCAAGAGGAACAGACCAATATATAACTATAATCAATATCTCTTTTGGGAATTCATAAATAATATAAAATTGCCACATCTATTTTCAATTTTGGGGGGTATATACCTAGTAGATGGATTGTTGGGTCATATGGTAGTTCTCTACTTCACTTTGTGAGGACCTGCCAAACTGCCTTCCATAGCAGCTTCACCATTTTACACCATCGTCCGCAACACTTGTAATTTTCCGTCTTATTAATAGTAGAAATTCTAGTGGGTGTGAAATGGTTCTCATTGTGGTTTTGATTTACATTTTCCAATAGCTAATGATTTTGAGCATCATTTCATGTGCATTTTAGTCATTTGTATATCCTCTATGGCAATATGGTTATTCAAGATTTTCCCCATTTATAAATTGATTTATCTTCTTGTTGTTGAGCTATAGGATTTCTTTATAAATCTTGGATATTGCACACTTATTGGATATCTGGTTCCCAAATATTGGTTCCCATTGCATAGGTTGCTATTTTACTTTCATGATAAAGTCCTTTGATGCTTAAAAGTTGTTAATTTTTATAAGATCCCACTCTACTATTTTTTCTTTTGTTGCTTGTGCTTTGGGTGGAAAGTCTAAGAAATCATTGTCTAATACAAAGTCCTAAAGATCGTTACCTACATTTTCTTCTAGGAGTTTGATAGTTCTAACTCATATTTAGGCATCTGACCTGTTGGCGTGACCCTGCGGGCTTTGCCGCCGATCACCAACCTGGGGGCCAGGCTTTACTGCCGACCGCCGCTAGCCGCCGCTATCTGCCGCCGCTATCTGCCGCCGCCACCAATCGCCACCCCCGGGGCGGTTCCCTTGGTGATTGGGCGGTAGGGGGACGAAGGGAGGGGAGTTGCAGCCCACCGGGCTCAGGCATCCCTGAGCACAGCGGGCCAAAGACCGGGATCTGCATCTTAAGCCGCAGACGAAATTGGGGAGACAGACACTTCCCGGTTACCAGCAGACATGAATAACGGATACGGAGACTATCGCATACTCCGGAGACTGGGCTGGGCTTCCAAGTCTAAGTTTATTAGGCAGGTTTCGGTATTTATGCTAAGCAGTGGTCGGGGGATGGGGAAATGAGACTGGGCAGTTTTTAATTGGTAGGGACAGGCTTTATGCCTATAAAAGGTTAGGAAGGTGAGGGAGGGATGGAGCTTTGTAGCGGCGGAAAAGGAAGGGGTGGAACTACGCTGCAGCGGGAATGGGAGGGGTGGAGCTATACCGCGACAAGAAAGGGAGGGGTGAAGCTGCGCCTCTGCGAGAAAGTGAAGGGTGGAGCGCCAGAGGCCACAACAGGTGTTAGCAGCTTAGCTGCGGTGGTTAAGAGAGCGTTGGTCTCTGGTCATTAAGAAGGTGTTTACGCTTTGGTTTTCTCAGGCAGTGCATTTGGAGTTCCCGTACCGCCCTCGCCCCCCCCCCCACATCTCCTCCAACACTGACCCACTTGAGTTGACCTTTGTATAAGACATGAGATAGTGGTCCTCCTTTTTTTTCTTCTTCAAATGAATATCCAGTTTTCCCAGCACCATTTATTGAAGATAACTATTTTTTGCCTATTGAGATGTCTTTGCCCTTTTACAAAAATAAGTAGACCATAAATGTGAGAGTTTATTTCAGAGCTTTCAATTTGATTCCATTGGTCTATATGTCTGCATTTGTGTCTGTATCAGATTCCTTTGTTTACTGTGACTCTAGTCAGATTTAAGATTGTGTAGTGTGAGTCTTCAAAATTCATTCTTCTATTTTAAGATGGCTTTTGCTATTCAGGATTCCTCATCCTTCCATGTAAATTTGAGGATTGGCATTCCCTTTCTTCAAAGAAAGTTGTCTTTGAATTTTATGTGGAATTGTCTTGAATCTATCAATTTCTTTGGGTATGTTTGACATCTTAATGCAATTTATTAATCCAATCCATGATCAGGGCATGTCCTTGTATTTATTAAGGTCTTTGATTTCTTTTAGCAATATTTTGTAGTTTTTTTGTGTACAAGTCCTTTATACCCTTAATTAGATTTCTTCCTAGATATTTCCTTTTTTAGCTGGTATGGTGTCTGGAAATTTTTCTTGATTTCTTCTTCTGATTCTTCATAGCTTGTATATAGAAACACCAGTGATATTTGGATGTTGGTCTTTGGCCTTGCTGCTTTGCTGATTCATTTATTTACTTTCAGAGCTCTGTTGTGGATTTTTCACAATTTTCTATATATTGTATCATATCTGTACTTAGGGAAAGTTTTACTTCTCCTTTACCATTTTGATGACCTTTATTTCTTTTTCTTCCCTAAGTGCACTTGCAAAGACTTCCAGTATAATGCTGAATAACAATTGCGAGAGTGGGCATCCTTGTCTTGTTAATGATCTTAGAGGGATAACTCTCAGTCATTTATCATTAAAGATGTTTGCTGTGGACTTTTCATGTATGGCCTTTATCATTTTGAGGAAATTTTCTTATATTCTTACTGCTTTTCTTGAAAGAAATTGCACTGGATTTTGTCAAATTCCTTTTCTGCATCACTTGTGTTGATCATGTGATCATCACATTCATTGTGTTAATGTGGTGCATTATATTATTTGATTTTCTTATGTTGAGCCAGCTTAGATTCCATGGCTAAATGCCATTTGATCAGGGTGTATAATTCTGTTAACATGCTGTTAGATTCAATTTTTTAGTATTTTGTTGAGGATATTTGGGTCATTATTCAGAAGACATATTGGTGTATAGAGTTTCTTTCCTTTTGCTATCTTTATCTCACTTTGATATTAAGGTGATGTTGGCTCCATAGGATGCATTAGGCAGTGTTCCATCCTCTTCAATTTTTTAAATAGTTTGAGCAGAATTTGGAGTTAAGTTTTCCTGGAACAATTGGTAGACTTCACCCCTGAGGTCATCTGGTTTGGGAGTTTCTTTATTGAGAGGTTTTTGATTACTGATTATGCTGGTTTGAATCTTGTGTGGGACAACAGAAAATGATGTTCTTAAGCAAACTCATTCCTATGCATGTTAACTGATTTATGTGGATCATTTTTGTTAGGTTCAGTTAAGGAACATTTTGATTAGATCACTTCAGTTACAGGACTTTGATTAGACTGTGTGACCCAAGGTTGATCTTAATCCTTTACTTGAGCCCTATATAAAGAGAGGAGAGAGGAGAGGAAATGCTGGAATTTTACTCTGCCATGAGACATGACTCCAGGATTGCCAGTAGACACAGAAGACAGAGAAACCTGAGAGACTGAGTGAGAGGCCAGAGGCTGACCTCAGCACACTAGACAAAGCCAAAACAACAAGGCCTGTAAGAGAGAGGGGAGAGACAAGCCATATCCCTGATCACCACAGCTGAGCTCAGTGAGAAAGTAAGTCTGGGAGAGAAAGCCCCTATTTTGCCTTGACAGGTGGCAGGAAACCAGGGTGAGCAGGAGCCAACTGTTGCTAAGCCAGTATCTCTGATGATGCCTTGATTTGGACATTTTCACACCCTTGGAACTGTAATCTCTTACTCTAATTAATTCCCATAATAAAAGTAAATATATCATTTCTGATACATTGCATTGGAAGCCTTATCAAACTAAAAAATGGATTCAACCCATTTACTAGTAATTGGTTTGTTGATATCTTCTCTTTCTTCTTGAGCCAATGTAGGTGGTTGTTTTTATTTCTGCCTGAATTAACATGTTACACCTGCAATTAGCTCAGTGCCTGAGACATCATAGGCATCAACACATACATGCTTGACTAAATTGAATAGAGAGAAACTAACATGAAATGATAAGTTCACATTATGAACATGAAATGATAAGTGAAGGGCTTGAGTGGCTGAAGTTATACAGCTGGTTCATGAGACAGTTAGGAGTAACCATAATGGTGAAAGCTCCAGGAGCCAGAGGTGCTCTGTGACAGTAGGTGTGAGGTTTGGATTCAGGGGCACAGTGGTGACAAACTACTTGCTCAAAATTCAGCTGCTTTCTTCTTTATGTTAAATTTGACTCTATAGTACATAAAAAAGGGAAAATCTAATTTGTTTTATATATTCATTGCAAATTACCTCTAATTGCCTAATTGATCAAGAAAATATTTAGTATCTAAACCCATATTCAAGTATTTGTCATTCTGTTTAAAAGTCATAGTATTGACAATTCCAGTCTACACCTTCTGATGATTAAAAATTCAGTACTATTTGACATTGAATGCAAAATAGCAGCACAAAGAGGGTTTAAAAATAATCATTCTAATTCTCTTATGGAAAGATTAGGAAATTGAGGCTGATGAACAGCCTTTTGTGTAATGACAAAGTATTCCTATGTATTTCCAAATGTACCACATGTTCTCATGCTGCCCTACTCTCCTCATCTGTTACCTAGTCTGAGCTGACTACACCTCCCACCCCATCACAAATGACTGGCAAGATCATCTTCATAACTCAGGGAAAGTAAATCCAGTGATGAAGGGGTTATCAACTCGATACCATGAAAAGCATATCATCCCCTCCTATAACTTTTATTGCTTTCTATCTCCTCTCACACAATGTACTCTCTTGGTTCATAAAAGTTGCATAGTGTCTGTCAAGTTGTATTTTCATTCCCTTTACAAGTTCCCCTCCAATGAAAGAAAAAGTTCACTTTCTTAGAATAAGCAACAGCAAAGAACTGTGTATGGAAAGAAACACTGCAGATGAGGCAGCATTTTAGCTCGAATGCAATTACAGCATTTTTATAAGGATTATTTTAATCACATTATTTTAGAGTAGGAAATGAGTCTCTAAAAGCTATTTTTGTATAATTCTATAATACAACATTCTTGCTTTGACAATACTATGATGTCAGAGATGAGATCAGGCAGGGCAAAGGGCTAGGGTTGGGAACTGGTTGACTTTTAAGAGACATGTAGGTGCTTTTTGGAGATTTTTATATCTTGCTTGGTACTGTCAGCAAACACTATTCAGTTGTCAAAATACCTAGGACTGACCTTAAAATAAAATGATCAATTGTTCTATATTAAAATTATGTTATTATAAAAGAAAAACAAAAGCAGAATAGGGCAGCAGCCATATTGGTGATCCATACTCATTAACCATTTTCTTGTTTGTCATTAAGCATTCCTGCTCTGCAACATATGAAGGAATGAGGGCTTGGAATTCTGTCCCTTTTCTTCTGCTCAGGGGGCTCTAACAAAGAGATGACTCCATCAATGTACTCACTGTATATGGTATCTCATTTACTTTAATATCTGGACATCATATGTATCACTACAGTCATTCATTCATTCAAATTACCATAACCCTCATAAAAGCACATCCCTAAATCTCCAACTATGAAAAAATATACCCCAAATTTAGTGAAATACGGATACTTAAAAAGACAAATATTTAGAACATTTATATCTCTACTCACCTGGAGTAGCAAAGTAAAGACCATCATACCGTGCCTTAAATTTATAGATTCTGCAACATAATAGAGGGATGAAGCTAAATGAAGAAATATATGATAAAAAAAGACTATGCTTATTAATGTTTGTGTGCATTTTAAGAAGTACTTTTGTTAAGAGAGGAGTGCTAGTTTCATTAAGGGTTCCTTGCTGCATGATATCATGCTACCAGGAGTGGGGCTTTATACTGCCAAGGCCTTGACAGGGTATTAATTTCTGCAGTTGTGCTTATAGCCTACAACATTGTTTGGATCATCATGATCTTTAGTTCCTCAGCTTGCACAGGAAATGCTCTTATACGTTGATTTTGGGATTGCTACATACACCTGTCATGGAGTAAATCCCTCTCCAATTTTGTTTACTACAGCATCCTGATGAAATTCACTGTCTTCCTCTTCTCCAAATCTAGTGGCATCTTGATGTGCACAGTCCTCTGTCTTTGTGTTTGTGTGTGGTGTGAATTGGATAAGGACACACTACTCTCCTCATCCTTCCCTGCAGATATTTTGTCCACTCTCCAAATGTACTCTTACCTCCAGATTTTTAGGTTTTTCAAATGAAAGGGGATAAATATATAATGAAAAATTTGTCTTTTGATACAGCCATTTGCTCAGGCATTATACACAGAGCATAATTAAATGAAAAATAGAAGATGGGAAAATGAAGGCAAACAAGATTAACATAAATTGTTATTGAATGATAATTACTAACAAGTTGAAATGCATAAAAAGCAAGCTTAAAAGGATGCAGAGGATAAGGGAAGCATTAATGGATATTCCTTGAATATGCATCATTAAAATAGTGATGACTCCCCTACGTTAATCTGTAATGGTATAGCTGAAACAATTTAAAAATTTGATAGGTTTCTCTGAAGTTCAGGGGAAATAAAATCAATTGGTATTGGACTTATCTGCAAGAAGAATCATATTAAAGATAAGGAAACCTAATAAGTAGAATGGAAGATATATGTCCATACAAGTTTTTTTAGAATAACAGAAAATATTTTACTAAAACATAAGATTTACAAGTTTCCAGACAAGCCACCAAGCCATATAAAATAGTTACAAGCTGGTTTTTGTAGGGGGAATTCTACACTCAACAGCAAAGTCACAATGTTATGATAGCTGTGATGTTTGCTTAATGTTCCCATTTTGGTTCAATCAAGTTTGTCCATCAACAGTGTCGAAATAATGTTAGACTTTGCTAAAGGGTATATTCTAAAGAACAACTGGTTAACTGCTTTTAACCAATGCACTTAACTAGATTACCATAAATAGTTGGGAGCTCATAAAGTTAAAATAAAACTGCCTCCCTCCCTTCCTCAAAAATAAAATAAAAATACCCACACCCTTGCAGCTAACCCTGCCAACTACCTTCATTCACAGTTCTTTATACTTAAATAATCATGGGAAAATGATTAAAAGCATGGGAAGGGTCACTGCTTTTAAATGTTTGAGAACAATCCAGATGATATTCTAAGCTCTGCTCATGCTTTAAAATAGTGAATCAGGACAAGACATAGATTTGCTAATTTACATTTAATTACAAAAAGAATGACAATATCTGGGATTCTATTCTGTAATATTTCCAAGACTCTGTCCATTAAGTGCAAACAAAAAAGACAGAAGTCTTGGCAGAACAAGAGATGCACACTTGATGATCAGATCATTTTAAATATTATTCATGGCATGTAGCCTAGTCCAAGCTATAGCTGTTTCTTTGACTTGGGCTTCATTGGTCTTCCACTGTTCCACTACATCATTTACTAATGGATTATCTGGATTCAGAGCACTTAACAAAGCCTGGATGGATAACAGAAATGTGCAGATCTGCAGTGCTGGGGACCACTTTTCTTTCAAAATCTCTGAACATATTCTTCCCAACTTGTCTACAGTAGTGTGATAAATTTTGGTCATGTAACATATTTTAGAGGTTGCCATTGGGTCTTCTTCTGGAAGGAATAGTTCAAGTTGAAAAGTCCTTCTCCCAAATGGGGAATCTTGGGAGCTAGCAAAGACCCCGTGAAAATAGTGGGCTTTGCTCTCATCTGGTTCTGCTTTAATACAGGGAACTGGTTCTGTAAGGAAATGCTGGATTTCCCTGATAATCCTATGGGGTAGCCCAGCATCTTTGCAAATTCCAAGTTCCACATCTGGTCTCCTCTACAAGTTTTAAATGTTTATTGAAGCACTGATCATTTACCATGCTCATTAAAAATTAACATGAATGCAAATTGAATTTACATGATAAATGATAAAATAAAATTTATTTGTAAAATTGAATACTGGGTAAACTGTTAGTTAAAGGAAACAATTTTGGTTTTCTAACTAATTTACTTTTCACAATAGTATGGGTATACAGGCTTCCAGAGTAAAATATTAAACCATGAAAACATTGAAAGCAACAGAAATTTTAAAAATTCATAGATAATAAAAATTCATTTCCAAATCATTAAATGATAAAAAAATACAGAATATGTAAGAAAAATTTTATTTCATTGAACAAAACTTAGAAACATTCAAACTACAATGAAGAGTGTGAACAATAAAACAAGTTAAAAAGAAATAACAAAACATGAAATAAACAGTTGCAAAAAGTCATTCACAAAATAAATCACTTAATTTCTATAATATTAAAACTATACTATGGAAAATTTTTTCAGGTGTGTAATTCTATAAACCTTCAGCAACAACAACAAAATGTATGTACTGAAAAGACATTAAGCCCAATTGCTTTGAAAGTGCAAAATGTGCTGGGAGTCTTACTGTAGCTGGATTTTGTCTAGGTTCTTGACTATGCTGCAGAAATGAATTTCAAGAGCACATCAGATTAGTTAGGCCAGTAATTTATTAAGATAGGGAGGAAGAGAAATGGGAGAAAATAACTGATCATGGGTCCCAGGTAGATAGGAAGGGTCTGAAAAGTGATAATGAGGACAGATTTATATATTACAATTCCCTATTATAGAATGCAAATGCCCATGTTTTACTTGCATATTGATCCATGTTGGGGACACAGCAAGAACAGGGTACAAAAGACTAGAACAGGGGTCAAAAGGCAAGAGAGAGAGAGAAGTTTCAGCCTTAACACTTGCTTTTTAAGTCATTAATTATTTCACCCCTTTGCTAATAACATGGGAGGAGTTCCAGCTGTTTGCTGTTTTGGCTGATTATCCCACCCATCAATCCCTCAGGAGGTCCCAGTGATAAGTCCCCTGGAAAATATCTGGGCTTCTCCTGGCTTCTGGAGGAAATCTCATTCTGAACTGGATTTCTTGTGATGTTCTTCCAGCAGCCATTTTGGGAATTACCGAAGGACACATAGACTTCTTGCCAGGTTCCAGATCCATCTATTGATTCCCTATCTAGCCTGTTTTACTACTGTGCTTTTGAATGTTCAGGGACTGGGTGATATAAAGGGGAGTCAAACATGAGCATCACCCTGCATCCCTGAGCCCTCAATGCTTTCCCCCCTTTACTTCCCAGAAGATGTGATGATGTAGAGGTTGCCCTGAAACTCCCCAAACTCTGCTCATGGCTGCATACGGAGTAGTGGGGAAAAATGGATAACCTGGGGAAAGCTGGATTTTTCCATCTCTCTCTGACAACTTTTGCCTGTTCTAATAATTTTCAAGTCTTAGCTCACTGAGCTTCCTCTCTATCTCCAGACCTGCCAGGCAACTTTCTTGTGTTTTCCTCTCATAACTAATCCAACTTTCATAGTAAGAATCAATTCTCTTCCAGATGATCAGTCATATTTCAGTGTTAAGCAGTATTTGTGTAAAAGCAATGTTTTCATACACCTTGGTAATTTTTTTCTCTGTTTGAAAATCATCAATTTCCTGTTGGATTGATTCATCGTGAAGTTGCAGGAGGTTTTGTTGATGAAACTCTGGAAGGATTTACAGTTTCCAGTGAAACTTCTGAACCTGCTTTTCTAGGTGTTCATTTTCCAGCTGTAGAGATGTTTGCTCAGTTTTCAGGTGTATATTTTGATATGTAAGTGCTAAATTGCCTTGACTCTCATTGCAAAATTTTTTATATATCACTTTTTTCCCCCTTTCAAGTCTGTTTAAAGTAACTGTTAACATTATAGCATTGATGAGGTTTGGTACATCCACATCTATTTTATAAATCTAGTCTCCATTCACAGATTCACACTTTTCCTCTAATTCAAAGTGGATAACATGTATGTCTTCTACACAGTCATCAGGCACATTTTTCATCTTCAGAACTGTTTCAGTCAGAGATGTTAACTGGCTTTCTTTACCACTGACAAAGCATTCCATCTGCATTGTGCAATATCCAAGGTTTTTCTCTTGTTCCTTCAGTTCCTGAATGCTTTCATTATCTAGTATCTTTCAAGGCAAGCAGCTTTAGGGTTTCTTGAAGCTGAGCATTTTCATCTAAACTATTAAGTGTTTCTTCCTGGAATTGTTCTCCATTGTTCTGAGAAACAATTAAGATGTTTTTGGCTCCAGCCTCCTTGGAGTGGAGGGATTTGGATGCCTGAGTGAGAGTGTGTGTGTCCTCAAACATGAGGCATCATCACACTGTTGAATGAAAATTTAATGAGCTTACATGTCTGTACTTTTTCAGGAATTTCTACTATATTTTTCAATGTGAAGAGGAACCTGTGTGCATTCTTCTTAAGTGCTACTAACCAAAGAGTTTGCAACAATGGAGGACATGACTCCACTGTAGGTGACCTGAGCTCTTTACATAATTTAGTTATCTTTCCAATCTTCTCACTGACATTAAGTCATTCTTCATGTTGAGCAGAAATGTGCTTGGCCAGCTTTTTCTCCTTCAAACTATGCGGCCACACTTGTACTATGACAGCAATCAAAATAAGACAAAGTAAGATTTCCAATGAAAACTCCAGTAGACTTGGGCCTTGCTTCCAGAATATTGAAAAGACCTTCAGGATATTGTATAACTGCTCCAGGACTAGCTGGAAAAACGTTTTTGTGGTCTCCAGTAGGACATCCATGGCCCCAGGAAACATAGCTCTGCCTCTGGCCTGTAGCTTCTGGTCTGTAACTGCTGGCTCAGAACTCTGTGAGTGTCCTATCTCAAAGAAAAACAAGTGCCTGGTAGCCAGGAGAGACCATCATTGGTTCTGGTAGAGGGGAAATAGTATGAATGATTGCTCTTTGACTTTACTTTCATTTCTATACAGATGTAAAGGATTGTCTTTGTAATGTTCAAGGATGAAATGAAAAAGGTTCATTGTAGTAAGTACAGAAAAATCTGTTAGAGATCACTCTAAGCCCAAATTGCCCCACATGATGGTTCCCACATAATGCCATGCCATCACAATTCTGCACACTTGAAGATTCAGGGTATGGTGTGGTGGTATAATGTGGGGCATTCTTCAATTGAGTACCCTTGTACCCTTGTCCCAAGTTGATGCTATATATTCCTCAGATGTAAAATTTATATCTACAGCTTCTGAGCCTCATTTTTTATTCAGATGATCCAGAATCTCTATGGTCAGGGCAGTTGAATATAGTATGTTCTTGTTTGTATGTTTGGTTCTTTTAAGACCAATTGAAATCAATGTCCTATATCAATTGTAAACACAGATGAAATCATTCAGAACAAGGAATGCCTTAACTTCATGGATTTCCATAGCACCAGTTTGTCTCCATTTAACCCTCACATCCTATATGGTGAAGCTTGTCCATCAGTTGTGACCAAATGTCCATAATCTTACCATTCATGCTCCACCATTTTCAGCACATGATTTCAAGGCTACCAAAGTTAATTTGGGAATTTCTCCAAATCAAAAGTCATGTTCTGAAGTGATCGTTTCAAATGAATTTTCATGTTTATGTCTTTTAATGAAACCTCACTATCCTATTTTCTCTTGCTGTCTCACTCCACAAAAGTGCTGGTCTATCACCTGGGATTTTGCCAAGAAGGATTTCTCTCATGTATCCTTTACATGAAGGGAGAAATCAAGCATCATCAGCAGAGACTGCTGGAGTCTGGGTGGGAGGGAAGTGAGAGGTAGAGAATTACTCAGGATGTTTTATTTCTTTGCTGTTTATCATTCCTTTCTTTAAGTTGATTCAGAAAATGTAATTTTAAAGGTTACAACTGTCTCATAACATAAAGATTTAATTTATCTTGCAGTAGTACATCTTTTTGGTAGTCAACAAACCTCTTGAGAGAATAATATACAAAAAGGTACCAATGTTTTGGGGGTAAAAATAAAATATAACTTTTATGGGGGTGTGGGTTGATGATTCTTATCATAAACCCTAATTCATGTAGAATAATTTAATGAAGGAATAACTAAATCCAAGAATGTTTGCTGTAAGTGTTTTGGTTTAGTCTATTTTCTCATTAAACAGGGAAAGAAAATTAAACATCAGTTGTTTTCTGGATATTTGTGAAATGCCAGGACAAAAAGCAATATTATATTCATGATCCAGGTACTACAGGGTATTTGTAGATATCTTCCCTTCAGCCACCAGCAGAAATACTATGAACTTTTATACTTTTATATTTGACACTCTCACAGTATCTACCTGCCAACATATTTCTGAATGCATATTATAAGTTACGGTAAGCCTAATTTTTTCCATCAGTTTTTGATGAATTACACAGTTACTGAATATACAATAGACTTAAAACAAAAATAATTGTCCTCTTTCTAGAGAAATTAAAATGCAAAAACATGAAATCTGATTAAACTACAGAACACTTTTAACAATCTGACTCATCACTTCCAAGAAAATTCTCCTTAGACATTTGGTAAACAATACACTATATCTTGGTTTATTAATAACAGTTATTGATGTAAAATACAGCTGCATAAAAAGCAACTTTTTCTATTTTCAGAATCTCAAAAATTACCTGAAGAATATAATTAGGCTTTTGTTCCTAGACAATGGAAATTACAAAGACAGGTTCTTCTGCTATTACAAATATATAAATGCTACATATATCAAAAGGAGAAATAATTAAATTTGAAGACAAATTCATCAGGGAAAGAATATTTAGAGGTGCTAAAAATCAGGGAAGAAAATAGAGATGGTGACAAGAGAAAGTTGAAGCTACCCTTCTTCACAGATATAGCTAGGTCATGAGCACTGGAATGATAGATGTTGGAAATGAGGGGAGATGTTAGGCCAGCAGAGATGAGTTGCTCTTTTTCCTGCATAATACTACTTAACCTGTGCTCAGCTCTAGAAAACTTTGTGTTCTAGTACCTAAGAAATAGCAAGGGAAGTATCCATAAATTTGGATTTTGTGTGGTAATGATGGTGCATAGAAGAAATATGGAAGCCAGGTTGTTGGGAATTAAATCATGCCCCCATCCAAAGACATGTACATGTCCAATCCTGGGTCAGATGGGTATGAATCTATTTGTAAATAAGACTTCTGAATATGTCTTTGGTTAAGTTGTGTCCCAAATGAATGAGGGTAGGCCATAACCATACATGGATAAAATTCTTTTAAGCAAAAAGAAGACACAGGGAGCAGCCAGTAGCTAGAAGTCTACAGAAGCTTAAAGAGAAAAGAGAAGACACCATCATGTGCATTGCGATGTGACAGAAAAGGAACAACTGAGCCAGCCCCAGAACACCACAGACTTCAGTGAGAAAGCATCACATTGCTAATGTCTTGATTTTGGACTTCTTGCCTCAAAACAGTACTTAAAAAAAGCCCATTGTTTAATCCAATCCAGTGTATGGCATTTTTTTTAGCAGCTCAGAAACTAATGCATGGTTGTAAAAATTATACTGATGGAATATATTGCTGCAAAAATATATGCAAACATGAAAACCATCTCTCCCTGTCTCTATCTCCTCACACTCTCTTACAAATACACATATATGTAAATATCAACATATTACTTTATCTGCACATGTGTGCAGGGAAGATTCAATATTTAAAATGCAGCACAACACACTTTCATGATTAAAATAAAATAAAAAGTCATACTAAACTTGCAATAGATGAAAACTGTGAAAACTGATGTGATATCTAGCATATTTTAAAATAATTGTCCATTTTAATTTTAAAAATTAGATGCATCCACTTTGAGTCTAGAATGCAAATGAGGATAAAAGGAATTATTACTTACATTGAACAGAAGAATTTTATAATAAAATAAGTCCACAAAAGTTACTATTAATTTCAGTAAAGAAAAAGATAAAAAATTTTAAATAGCTAAATTATTTAACTATGTGAAAAATGTAAAAGGCCAAAGATTTAAATCTCTGGGGCATATATTTAACAAGCGTAGTTCTATTTTTAGTTTCAAATATTAAAGGCAGAAGAGTCATGTGTAGGGAAACTATAAATGAGTTTAATTCTGTTACACTGATAAGCATAAATTCCCAAGTAAGTCACACTGATAGGGAGCCAAAGTCCTGAGCCTGTCTGCCCTGCTTATAGTGTCTAGATATCTCTAAAGCCCCTCAGGAGCCCTACTGTGGGGCAGAGTGTAAACTACAATATAAATTATAGTACACAGTAGCAATGCTTCCATATGTATTCATCAGTTGTATCAAATGTACCCCACTAATGAAAGATGTCGATGTTGGAAAGTGTGGGAGGGGGAAGGGGTAGGGCACATGGGAATCCCCTATATTTTTTATGTAACATTTTTGTAATCTAAAACTTCTTTAAAAACTTTTAAAATCTTTAACATAAAACATAAATTCATTTAAAAAGGTAAAAGAAACTAAAATGTATCTAAAATTAATGAAATTAATGAATGCTATTTAAGGTTGCTGGGAATGGAAAATAACAACACTTTAATGACAAGAGGTGATCAAATTGTTGTCCATGGGATCAAGCTGGTAGACCACCAATTTAAGAAAATCACTCAAATAGGAATAATTTTTACAGGAAAAAAATATTTTTAATCAAATTTATTGAAATGGAATCATATACCATACAATCCATATTCGTTGTACAATCATTGGTTTTGGTATAATCACAGAGTTGTGCATTCATCACTGCAATCAGTGGTAGAGCTTTTTTATTACTCCAAAAATAAATCTCCTTATCCCTTAATAGATACTTCTCAATCCCTCTACTCTTCCCCTGCTGTACATAATGTATTAATATTCCCTTCAATCCATAGTTTGCTTTGGTTATAATTTTGCCCCAATATCATCTGATTATTAACACCTTAATATCTTGTAACATCAATGTATATTTATTCAATTTCAAAGATAAACTTTCTTATACATGCCTTATAAACTATACTCATTGTCCACAACAGTGTTCTCTATGCTATACAATCCCATGTTTCTTCTTTTAGCTTTCCTTCTAGTGATATACAAGACCTTAAAATGTCCCTTTTAATCATTACTATACCTATATATAAGCACTGCTAATTACAGGTACTATAATGTGCTTTCAACATTTCTATCCATTTCCAAACATTTCCAAACAAGCTTTTTTAAAAACCAATTCTGGGCAAATTAAACCTCCACTTTCCATTTTCTATCAGCATTCTTTCTTCTAGTGAGCTATATTCTAGCCATTAACTCCATCAGTTGCCCATTATATTAAGTTCATATTAATGAAATAATACAATATTTGTCCTATTGAGTCTAGCTTAGTTCACTCACGGTAATGTCCTCAAGATTCATCCATGTTGTCATATACTTCATGACTTCATTTCTTCTTACATCTGAGTAGTATTCCACCGTATATAGCATATTTTGTTTATTCATTCATTAGTTGATGGACCCCTGGGTTGTTTCCATCATTTGACAATTGTGAATTATGCTGCTACGGACACCAATATGCAGATGTCTCTTCTTGTCCCACTCTCAGTTCTTCGGGGCATATACTAGTAATGGTATTGCTTAATCACATGGCAGATCTATATTTAACTTCTGAGGAACCACCAGTTTTCCACAGCAACTGTAACAGGCTACAATCCTACCAGCAGAGAATAAGCATTCCTGTTTCTCCACATCCTCTACAACACTTGCAGTTTTCTATTCTTTTAAGCCGTGCTTCTAATAGGTGTGAAATAATAACTCATTGTCATTTTTATTTCCATTCCCCTAAGAAGTAGATGTTGAACATCTTTTAATATGTTCCTTCACTATTTTTATTTCCTGTTGGAAATAATATCTATTTAAGTAACTTTTGTGCATTTTTAAATTGTTTCATTTATATTTTTATTGCTGAATTGTAGGATTTCTTTATATATCATGGATAATAAACCCTTATCAGACAGGTGATTTCTAAATATTTTTACCCATTGTGTAGTGTGCTTATTCACCCTCTTGACAATGCCCTTTGGAGTTCAAATGGGTTTATTTTTGAGAAGGACCCATTTATGTATTTTTTTCTTTGTTCATGCTTTGGGTTTGAGTTCTGAGGCCAACTCCTACCAGAAAATCTGAGAGTTGCTTTCTTATATTATCCTGTAGGAGTTTTATGGTCCTGTCATTTATGTCTAGATCTCTGACCTATTTTGAGAACCTTTTTGTATAGGAAGTGAGATAGGGGTTCTCACTCATTCTTTTGGTTAGAAAAATGTGTTCTTATAGCATCATTTGTTGAAAAGACTGCTCTAACCCATTAAAGTGGACTTGGTAGACCTGTCAAAAATCAGTTGACACATGGGAGAAGCAAGAGGCAGGAGAAGAGGAGGTGGTTGGGCTGTTTGTGGGTGGGTGGGAGCCTGAGAGTGAGTGAGTGGCTGATTTTACCCTTATGAGGCAGTGAGAGGACCGGGGCCAACCTCAAATGAGCAGAGTCACAGTGCCACCATCAAGCAGCTGCTCCTTCTAGGTTCTCCAGCCAGAGGTGCAGGGGCAGCTCAGTTGTGAGGAGGTGGGGAAGCTGGTATCCAGTTCACATCATAGAGGCCATGGATGTGGACCTGAGCCCTGAGCAGATGCAGAAGGTCAGGTGCTTGGGCATCACCAACAAAGACATGCTCATCCCTGAGTTCCAACAGCTACTTGGTTTTCAGCTCAACCTGACCAGCTGCATCTTCTTTCTGGATGTGACCAACTGGAATGTGTAAACAGCAATTGGTGCCAATCAGGACTTTGAGAGCACAAACATCAGTGTACACTCTATGTCTTTTGTTGAAGATGTTACCAAAGGAGAAGGGGAATCCATACTTCCTGATACTCAATTTAGAACATGGTGACTACAGAATTCTGCAGCAGAGGCCTGGTCTCCTAGGGTTTGTCTTAAATATGTTAGGGGAGACCAAATGGACCTGTGAACACGGTGATGGTAAGACTGCTAAACCTGAAGAGGTTGTAGATGTTAGCATCCAGATGTGCAGCCCCAGCAGAGCAGGAATGTATCAGGGCCAGTGGTCACAGGCACAGACATGGGTGTCAGTTCATTTCATCAGTAAGTGTGTGCAGTGAATAAGTGTGAAGGTGTCACATGCTTCTCTGTTGCCATGCAACTCCCTTTCCTGTGTTTACCTCCCATTTTTCTTTGAGGTATTTTCACAGCCTATTAGTGGAGGCTGAGCTGTTACCTTATGAAAATACAGCCAGAAACCAGGAACTTGCCTTGGGGAAGGGCCATGGTCAGTGACTGCTTGATCTTGGAGACTGCATTTAGATGCAAATGAGAGGATGCCCCTACCCTGAGCAGGAGGCTTGATTATTCATGGAATGATGTGCAAGGGCAGCCCAGCCAGAGTAGAGGTTGATTTGCTGGCTGCCCACTTGTGCAGGAATCCTGTAGATTCCAAAGAGGTTAAAGATGTGGATATCTCCATGGGAAATTTGAAGCTGGCTAGAAAAGCCATCTGCCAAAGATAAAAGAATATGAAAAGTCTCTCTTCCCTTCATACCCGCTTCCTTCCCTGGAGTCTTAGTTGGTTTAATAGCTAAGGGTATAGAGAGCAAGGAGCATGGATCATGGGCATGGTCGCAGGGTCACCTGCCAGTTACCACACCCCAACCCACCACAGGAGTATGAGAAAGGTAAACCATGTGATGAGCAGCTGCAAGGGGTCAAATAGCCTGGGTGTAGGTGAGAGTCTTCTTGCCTCTGTCTGGGTATCTGAGTTCCAAAAATGTGTGCTGATTGTTCTTCCTCAAAGTCATCTAAGAATATTGTTTTTTAATGCTTGATTGAGGAAGAAAAGCTTGTATGAGATTCCACCTTCCCCTCCTCAACTACCCAGAAATAAAGGGCAGAATACACTTAGGTCTACTGAAAAACTCCTGGGGGAGGGTGCTCAGCAAGGTGTGCATTTGGGTCTGGGGCTGGACTAGGATTAATCCTGTAGCACCCACTTTCTATGCACAAGGCAAGAGCCCCATTCTCCAGGAAAGGGGAGCCCCTGCCAGGTGCCCACACCAGAGGGCTCTGTATGATATTTTGTCTGAAGTCCCTATTGGGCCCAGACTGCTGCTGCTGTTGGTGCTAAGCCCCTGGAACACCAATACCCTGGAGCCCTCACATACCCAGCCATTCCTTCTTCCTTGATAGACCTCAAAGTTACATACCTCCAGCTACCCCTGCAGGATTATGGCATCCTTCCCCAGTTTCCCCAGATAGGCTTCCAACCCAATTGAGTGGCCTTGGCAGAGTCATCCTGCTTTTCCTTTGCTCAGGAGCAACTGTACCCAGCCAGTTAAATGTCCTAAGCCCCTTGGCTTCCCTCCCAAGAACTATCTCAATGCATACCCTTGAAGGGAATGAGCCCATGGCAGAGTGCCAGAACAAATACAACCTTGGAGTGGGGGTAGAGTGGGTCATGGCTTCCCCAGGTTGAGGTGGGGATCAGAATATTATTACATTTTGCCTCATCCCACTGGTTGGAGTTCTGAGCAATTCTTGGGGTCCCTTGCTCCCTCCCTGCCTAGTTGGATGATAAAAGCTACCCTCAGTCTCAGGAATCCCTGATCCTTTTTGGAATCATTATCAAGTAGGATATCACCTACTTGGCAGGTCCACTAGGGTCTAGCACACAAGAGATGAGACAGGCACATTCTTAGGGGTCTGAGCCCATAGAGGGAGGCAGACGGATTCAGGCTCAGGAAGAACCTTTCTGTGTGCATGGAGTAAGGGTTGTGTGTATGTGTGTGCATGTGTGCATGCCTTTTTCTTTTTGCTGTGAGGACAGTTGAATTTGGGGTATTTTTCTACAACAGTCACCCCTCTCCCCCAGTAAGGACCAGCTGTAATCTTAAACCCATCAAAGACTCTTTCATCTTGGAAAGAATCTCACCAAGACAGCTGGTGTGGCTGAGGGTAGCCAAGGTGGGATGTGGATATGAGATGAAACACCTCCCAAAATTCAGTCTTGGCCATATTCAGAGAAGATAGCGGGGGTTCCTGGTGCTTAGAATTGTGAGCTGATTACCCACCCCACCCACCTAACCTCACCTTCCCTTTGTTTTATTGGGTGAATGCAGGAGCAGGAGTAGCTGCCCT
The DNA here is from genome assembly GCA_029593785.1 of Cabassous unicinctus. Taxonomy (NCBI): domain Eukaryota; kingdom Metazoa; phylum Chordata; class Mammalia; order Cingulata; family Chlamyphoridae; genus Cabassous; species Cabassous unicinctus. The sequence goes on along the minus strand of JAQZBX010007844.1, from coordinate 2,796 downwards.
CTCTACCTGGACAGTGGTATGTGTAGGAAGTGAGCCGGGTATGTGTTTTTGGCACAGCCTTATGATGCCTGGAAGGAGATGAAGATGAGGAAATTTTACCTTTCTGTATAAATGAATATTTGTATGATTAAACCAACACACACACACACTTTTAAAAAATCAGTTGACCATGGAGGTGAGGCTCTATTTCTGAATTCTCAATTCAATTCCATTGATTAATGCTACTATCTTCATGCCAATATCATGCTATTTTGACCACTATAGCTTTGTAATAAGCTTTAAGGTCAGGAAGCATGAGCCCTCCAACTTTGCTTTCTTTTTTACAACGTTTTTGGCTATTCAGGGCTCCTTTCCCTTCCAAGTAAATTTGATAATTGGCTTTTGTAGTTCTATAGGGTACTATGTTGGAATTTTGAATGGGATTGCAATGAATCTTTAAATCATTTTGGGTAGTATTGGCATCTTAATGATATTTACTCTTCCAATCCATGAACTTGATATGATCTTTAATTTGTTCCAGTCTTCACTGATTTCTTTTAGCACTGTTTTGTAGTTTCTGTGTACAGGTCTTTTGAATCCCTGGTTATTTTAATGCATAGATGTTTGATTATTTTGACTGCTGTTGTAAATGGATTTTTTTCTTGATTTCCCCCTACAATTGTTCATTACTAGTGTATAAAAACACTACTGGTTTTTGGATGTTTATCTTGTATCCTGCTACTTTGTTGAACTCATTTGTTAGCAGTAGTAGCTTTGCCATAGATGTTTCAGAATTTTCTCAGTATGAGATCAAATTATCTGTGAATAGTAACAGTTTTATTCTTTTTTTCCAATTTGGATGACTTTTCTTTCTTATTCTTTCCTAATTGCTCTAGCTAGAGTTATAGCACAATATTGAATTACAGTGATGACATTGGGCATTCTTGACTTTTTCCCAATCATAGAGGGAAAGCTTTCAGCCTTTCTTCATTGTACAAAGTTGGCTGTAAGTTTCCATGCATGCCTTTTATCATGTTGAGGAACTATTTTCTATTCATACTTTTTGAAGTGTTTTTATCTAGAAATGATACTGGATTTTGTCAATTGTCTTTTCTGTGTGAATTGATGATTCTGGGGTTTGTTCCCTTTGATTGGTTACTGGGATGTATTATGTTAATTGATTTTCTTGTATTGAAACACCCTTATTTATCAGGAATAAAACTGATTTGATGGAGGTGCATAATTCTTTTTCTTTTAACATGCTGTTGGATTTGTTTTGCAAGTATTTTGTTGAGAATTTTTGCTTTTATATTCACTAGAGAAATTGACCTGTAACTTTCTACTCTTGTAGCAACTTTATCCAACTTTCTTATAGAGTGATGGTGGCTCCATAAAAATGAATTATGTAATTTTCCTTCCTCTTCAATTTTTCAGAAAAGTTTGAGCAAGATTGGTATTAATTCTTCTCAAAATGATTGGTAGAATTCACCTGTGAATGTATCTGATAGAGGGCTTTTCTTTGTTTGGAAGATTTTTGATGACTGATTCAATCTCTTACTTGTTATAAAAGAAAATGAAAAAAGAATAGGGCAGCAGCCACATTCGTGATCCATCATAAATCAAATTCTTATTTGTTGTTAAGCTTCCTAGCACTAAATCACATGAAGGACAGAATGCTTGGTATTCTGTCCTTTTCTTCTGTTCAGGGTTCTCTAACAAGGAGATCACATTCTATTCATGTAATCACTGTATAAAATTTTTCATTTTATATATGGATGTAATATGTGGCATTACATTCATTCCTTCAAAAATCCATAAACCTCATAAAAACTCATCCCTAAATATCAAAATATGAAAAATATACCCAATGTTTCGTGAAAGATGGGTAATGGAAAAGGCAAATCTTTAGAAAATTTTTATGTCTACTCACATGGAATGGCAAAGTAAAGGCTGTGGCACCATTCCTTAATTAATAAAGCATCTACAACAAAATAGAAAAGTGAGCCTAAATGGAGAATCATTTTATAAATATTAGAAAATGGTTAAGGTGTGTGTGTGTTTAAGAAGTTATTTTACTAAGAGAGGAGAGTGCTAGTTTCATCGAGGGTTCCTTGCTGCATGGTGTCATCCTACTGGGGGTTGGGTCTCCATACTTCAAAGGCTTTGTCAGGGTGTGGACTTCTGCCCTAGTGCTTATACCCTACAAAATTGTTGGGGTCATCATGATCAGTAGGTTCCTCAGCTTGCTGCTTTTTCAGAGACTCTCATAGGTTGATTTTGGGATTTCTGCCTACACCTATCATACAGCCAATCCCTCTCCAGTTATGTTTACTACAGCCCAATACCCAAGCTCACTCTTTTCCCCTTCTCCAATCTAGAGGGGTCTGGATGTGCAGGGTCCTCTGTCTTTGTGTTTGTGTGTGAAAAGTGGATAATGGCACATTACTTTCCTCATCCTTCCCCACAGATGTTTTGTTCACTCTCTAAATATACCCTTACCAGCAAATTTCTAAGGTCTTCAAATTAAAAGGGAAATAATGAAACATTTTGGTTCACTTTTAATATGGCCTTTTGCTCAGGCATTATACAAAGAGCTAATTAAATGAAAACAGAAGGAAAATGAAGCATGCATGATTAACATAAATTATTACTGAACCATAATTACTAACAAATCAAACTGCATAACAGCAAACTTAGAATACAAAGGATGGGGGAAGCAGTAATGCATATATAAAGTAGTCCTTCCTTGAATATGCATTTCTGTTCATATGAAGCAACATTAAAATAATGACAACTCCTCTAAATTAATCTAGAAAT
>JAQZBX010007843.1:0-49461 GCA_029593785.1 Cabassous unicinctus | reverse complement strand
TTTTTTTTTTTTTTTTTTTTTGAAGAAGGAGTTCTTTGATGTAGAGCAGATACTTCTGATCTTTACATGTAAACAACTAAAGTGATAAATAATTTCTCAAGTCCTTTGATTGACATAAGATTCAATTTCCCACTCCATGAATATATCAGAAAATGAACTTCTTGTGAAAGATCTAGTTAATTCTTAATAACATTAAATAGAATGTAAGCTATGAAGGACAATTCTGATTTACCCAGGATACACTTAGGAATTCCTTTCAAAACTGGCTAGAGTCTGGGCACACTAAACACTCAAGATTTACAGTTCTACCTTCCTAAACTTATTGCTTTCTTTTAACTAAACCGAATTTTTTGGTGTCAAAAAAATAAAGAAAATATTTAAATAAATAAAATAAAAATATTTAGAAAATAAGTGTTTTTGAAAAATCCTTTTACTTCAAAGATCCCTTAATACTAGATGTAGTGAAAAAATACCTAGATTTGATATTAGGAGTCACAAAGACTTGCTATATGCTTCTGTTAAAATTCATGCTCTCTAAAATCAGAGTCTTGTACGGTAAAGTTGGGAGAGTTTTATAGGGAACAAGGTTTCTTTTTGTTGTTTTGTCTGTTCTGCTCAGCACTGCTCTTTTATGGAGCACTGAACTTTTTCCACCAGTCATGCAGTTTCTGGTGGATACTTTCAAAGAGTACTTCAGCTATTGGGCCATAGACCTGGATATCAAACCATATGGGGCCAAATTGATTAACCCATACCCCCAACCCGAGCAACTGATTCAGGATGGACACATGACCAAGCTCATCCAATCACACACTTCCCTAGGATTTTTCTAGTTGAAATGGAGAAAAGGATCCTTCTTCCCTGTCTGATCACCAGGCTGAGGGAGAGATTTAAACCTGGAGCTCTCTGTGGCAATGGTTCTATCTGTATGTTTACAACTGACTAAGAAGATGAAGCAAAAGGCAAAGAGAAGTAGAGATGAGACAGAGAGAGAGAGTTCCTGAATCTGCAGAAAGTGAGGTCAAATCTACCACGCCCTTTGACAGTTTAGCTATGTGAGCCAGTATGGTCTGTTTTTTGTTTTTGCTTGAGTTAGTTAAAATTAGTTTTTTGTCACTTGAAACATCTGCCACTTGCAACTTTGGTGGATCTCTTCACCTCTTTGGTCCCTTGTATCCTCTCACAACTCATTGAACGTGTGGGAACAGAGGAACTATACAGTGCAAGTGGGCTTCACAAACCAGATCCAGACTCTTTTGCGTTCCTTCCTGACTTAAATCCATGAGGTCCGGGTGGGTAACTGACCTCCAGACCTCAGTTCCCTGTAAAGCTGCTGTGAGACAATGGTCATGGAGGCTATTAATAAGTACTTGCTAATATTAATTTTATTCTTTACATCTATGTAGAGTTTTGCTCTTCAAAAGCAGAATATGTAGTTTGGCAATATTTTAAATAGCAGAATTGGAGGCCTGTTGAAAGGCACAAAGGTGAAACTCACTTTTAAAAAAAACTAAGGCAGAGGCAATTTGGTTCAAATAAAAGTGCATTGATCCAATTTTGTACTTTTATATATAAGATTTCTATCCCATTACCAAATTGTGTTTTTCTTTTTCTCTGAATCCAGGTTAGGTTTTCATTTAGAAGGGTTAAATTTTCTCATAATAATTGCCGTTAGAGTATGAGTTAGTAATATGGTAAAATTTCATTATTTTAATATGTACCAACTATGAAGTTGTGGTAATTTGAACAGTGGTTTTGTTGAAATTTATTTTTGATTGTAGCATCTTGTAGCTGTTGGGCAATTTGATGTAATCATGAATTCCAAAAATATAATTGGATCATGCTTGTAAACTGATCTGTCAATCTGGGCATAATTAAGTTATGATTAGGGCATTCACTGGGCCAAGTCAGTAGGTTGTTGAACCCCACCCCTTGGTGGGTAGGGAAGAAAATATAAAAGGCATCACAAAGAACAGAGTTGCAGCAGTTTTTGAGAAGCAGTTTTGATGTTGGAGTTTTGATATTGGAGAGAAGGCCCCAGGAGAAGAGAAGTGAGCTATTTGCCTGAAAGTCTACAGCTGACCTTGTGAAGGAACCAGAGGCACTAAGCCCAGAGAGAAACGCAGCCCCGGGAAGAGAGGAACCCAAGAAGCCTGAACCCTGGCAAACGTCGGCAGCTGTCTTGCTCCAACACGTGGCAATGGACTTTGGTGAGAGAAGAAACTTAATGCTTTATGGCTTGGTCTGTGGACTTCTACCCCAAATAAATACCCTTTATAAAGACCAACCCATTTTTGGTATTTCACATTAGCACCCCTTTGGCTGACTAATACACATCTCATTATTGTAGTAAAATGAAGATATTTAGCAAAGTCGCAGTTGAGTATTTGGAGGAAAATCTCTTCAGACACATTGTAAGTAGCTATTTTCCTGCTGAAAGAAATATTAGAATATTTTAGCACAGATATATTTATTGGAGTGATATAAAACATTTAACAATAATAACTTTAGTGGCCATTAAAATGATATATATAAAGAATTCAAAGATACTAAAATTTTTTTCTATTATATTAAGTTAGAAACAAGACACAGAATTGTATTTATGTAGTTTCCCAGCCATGCAAAGAAGAAGAGAATTATGTTGCAGTGTTATCACTAGCAAATGAGATATTGTTGAATTTTTAAAATGATTTGTTAATACTGGCTCATAGTTGTGCATTCATTTGTTCTTTTTCTTAAAAAGTTTAAACTTGCAAAAAAGTTGCAAAGATAGTACACAGAACTTTTTTCTGAACCATTTGGGTTCTGGCATGGTACCCCTTTACCCTCAAACATGTGTAAATCCCAATACAAAGGCAATTCTCCTATATAACCTATAATTCTCCTATATAACCAGAATATAACCATCACCCTCTTCAAGTTTTACCATATTCCCGTATAATGTGACAATTGTCCTTTTTTCTTTTCTTGAGGTACCGGGGGTTGGGGCTTGAACCTGTGACCTCGTATGTGGGAAGCTGCCCATATTGGCTCCCCTGAGTTGGTTTTTTTGTTTGTTTTGCTTATTGTTTGTTTTTGTTTTTTCTAGGAGGCACTGGGAACTGAACCCAGGACCTCCCATATGAGAAGCAGGCACTCAACCGCTTGAGCCACATCTGCTCCCTCAATTGTCCTTTACAGCACAAAAGCCTTGCTCTTTCTTTGACTTTTGTGACCTTGTCACTTTTGAAGATTTCAGGACAATTATTTTGTAGAATATCCTTAATTTGGCTTTGTTTGAAGTGTCCTCAAAATTAAGCTTAGGTCATACATTTTTGGTGAAATATCACAGAAGTGATTTGTGTCCTTTGCACTGCATCCTATCAGGTTGTACGTGATTTTGATTTGCCCCATTTCTGGTGGTGCTACTTTTCATCTCTTAAATAAGGCAGTGTTTGCCAGGTTTCTCCACTGTAGTTACTCTGTTTCTCTTTTTAATTAATACATTGGGGAGGGATAAGAAGTATAATAAGAATCTGAATAGCTCATTCTTCATCAAACTTCCACCCACTAGTTTAGTATCCTTATGTATTTCTTAGGTGGCGAAATGGTGATCTTCTAATTACATCATTCCTTCAACATTTATTAGCATTTTATTGTAGGGAAAATGTTATCTTTTTTCCATTTGATTACTTATTTATTTACTTATAACATTGTGGGCTCATGGACTCCCATTTTATTCACTGGGTAGTAATCCATTACTATCATTATTTATTATTATGCTCAAATTCCCAGATTTCAATAAAGGGGGTGGGGCATCAAGCTGACTTCTGTGCCCTTTGGATATACCTCTATCTTTTGTTTTTGAGCACTTACTTTCTTGCATTGCAAAGTGTTCCAGAAATTCTTGAAATTTCCCTGCCCCAGCACTGGAAACAGCTATTTCTCCCAAGGAGATCAATGCCATTTCATGGAAAATGGTATTTAGAAACCAAGATTTGGGAGATAGGTGTTCTCTTTGACAGTGACTGTCACTGATCCTATTCCCTTGTGATACTTGAGCTGTGACACCATCCTCTCTGCCTCTCAGATACCTCTCATGTTGCTTGGGCTTCCACATTCCAATCCAAGCCTCCTTCACAGCCACCCACCCACCTCCCCCACAGATGCTCTCCACACCTGGCTAGGGTTCTGACGCTGTTCTAGGCTACTGCCAGCATTGAATACCACAATGCATGCTCCCCCCCAAGGCTCTGGCTCTGAGATCTTGTTCTGGGCCGCACAGACACCCTCTTCACCTTACTTCAACTTACTTGGTCTTTGTGGGCTCTGGCACCCCATGCTTATTTGACTGTGTTCTGTAGCTGTGGAAATGTCACTATCTTAAGGGAGAAGGGACCTACTTTCTAGTGCATGGCTCTCAATAGGGGGCATGTATGTGATAGGAAAGCATTGGATCCCTCAGGTAACCAGAGTCATATACAAATTGATAGCCAAAAATTAGATGGTTTAGAAATGGCTTTCCAGTTATGCAATTGAGTGGTTATTCTTTCTCCCATTTTATGAGTTAGAATATCCAGATCTGTTCAGTGACAGGAAAGAATTATTCTGACAAGAGTATAAAGGGTGCACCAGTTAAAAGTATTGGCCAGTGAGAAAGCTTACAATGGTTAAAATTAGAAGGACTCAGAAAAATATTGATAGATCAACTTTGCCATGAAGAACCATCACAGTGTAAGATCACTTGTTCCTTATGAAGATGCGAGATAGATAGGTCCTGGAAAGCCCTTTTCTTCTTCCACCATTTTCCTTTTTCTCTTTAATAACTTTTTCCATTTTAAAATTGATGTATTTTTATTACAAAAGTTAAATAAATTATTACTAAAATATAAACAAATCATTTCTCATACACCTTCACAAGGTAGTTAGAAAATTGCTTACTTATAATTTTGAGGGGAATTTTGAATGTCCTGTGGACTCTATTTAACAGTAATATTGTAATATTCTTGTATTAATTGTAACTTAACCAATGTTAAGTGTCAACAATGGCGGGGGGAGGGGTAAAAGGTGTATGTGATTTTTCTTTTTGGAGCAATGAAAATGTTCTAAAATTTATTGTGGTGATGAATGCAGAACTCTGTGATTATACTGAGAGCCATTGATTGATTGTACACTTTGGATGGATTGTATGTGTTTTTTAAAAACTTAGAAACCTAATTCAGTAACTTTAAGACGTGCTGAGAAATTGATTCAGTGATTCAGGAGCTAAAAAAAAAAAAAAATTCTTGCTTTCCCATAAGGTATTAGCACAAATTTTTGTAAACTGCAAGAAACAGATTAATCAACCCCAAAGTAGGGGTTGGCAACTTTTCAAACCCAGTTGCAAGTTGCCAATATATAATTTTCCATTGAGGTTTGTTAGGAAGTTCATGTAAGTATACTAATTCTCAAAAAGATTATGATAAATCTCAATTTTGGCAAATAGGGAGGGGAGATTGTTCTCAGCTAAACTACTTTCTGGATAGGGATGAAAGTGGAAGATGACAATTTTTATAAAATAAGAGAAGTATGCATTGAAAAGTGGGCCATACCAATGACAGCAATCCTGGGCTGTAGGTTGCTGGTCTGCTTTGTAGATCAGCTATGGCTATAGCATAAATAGTTGGCATCCTAAACTCAACAGAGCTCCAACTGCCTCTGAAAAGGGAATTCACTGAGGAAGTAAAACAATGGCTGGTGACCCTGCCTTCCATTTGCATTTAAGCAGGAGCTACTGAAAAGCTGTTTAAAAGCTCTGAGTTTGCATGGGGTCTGCCAACTTGTGGAAGCCACTGGAGAATAATCCAGGTGGAGATCTAGCAATTGCTTTTGGAGGAATCCCCAAATGTCAGTACTTATATGTCATTTTACTGGGTCATTCAATTTTTTCAAAGATGAATTCTCTAATATGGGAAGTAAATGTGGCTGCTGGCATCCTGGAAGCCGAGTGAAGAAAGGAGTTTGGGGAAGTTAGCTTTCACTATAATGCCTCTACTTTATCTCCCCTGAGCCTGGTGTTTCCAAGTCTGGAGCCTCTGTGATTCAATTTCTCAGGAAAGTAAACTGACAGGTTGATGGGAGGGAAAGGGATCCAGCATTTTAGTCTTAACTGCTCTGCATACAGACTTCCAATCACTGCTGTTATTCAGCCCCATCTTTCACATCTGCTTTCAGAAACACATGGTGTATTAGTCAGCCAAGGGGTGCTAATGTGAAATACCAAAAATGGGTTGGTCTTTATAAAGGGTATTTATTTGGGGTAGAAGTCCACAGTTACCAGGCCATAAAGCATAAGTTTCTTCCCTCACCAAAGTCCATTGTCACGTGTTGGAGCAAGACAGCTGCCAACACTTGCCCAGGGTTCAGGCTTCTTGGATTCCTCTCTTCCCGGGGCTGCGTTTCTCTCGGGCTTAGCTCCTGGTTCCTCCACAAGGTCAGCTGTAGGCGATCAGGCGAACGGCTCACTTCTCTTCTCCTGGGGCCTTCTTTCCAACATCAAAGCTGCTTCTCAAAGACTGCTATTCAAAAACCTGCTCCATCTATCCTTTGCCTTGCCTTTTATATTCGATTCCCCACCCACCAAGGGGTGGGGCTCAACACCCTAATCATGCCCAGATTAACAGATGAGTTTACAAGCATGATCCAATTATATTTTTGTAATTCACAATTCCATCAAATTGGCCAATGGTTACACATGGTTACTACAATTTACTGAAATTTAATGGGGTTCTGCAACAAGAATAGGGTGTTTCCTGATGGTATGTCCCCATGCAGGTTCATATTTGTGACTCTACTAAATCAGTTTCCCTGGAGGCCTGCTTCCCCTCCACCTCTCATTTATTTATTCACCAGGATCTCTATATCACCTCCTAAAAACCTCTCTTCATTTTCTTTCCTCCATTCCCATTGCTAATGCCTTAATGCCTTCATGTAGTGCTCATATTTTTCCCAGGTCTACTACAATAGTAGTCTTTTAACTTATGTGGTAGGCAGAATTATTAAGATGTCCCCCCAAGATCCTTGTCCCTTGGTTATTAAATCAAGCACTAATCTAGATACTGCTATAAAGGGACTTTGCAAATGTAATTAAGGTTACTCAGCAGGTGACCTTAACATAGGGAGATCATCGGGTGGATTTGATGTAATCACATAAGCCCTTATAAGCAGCAGAAGAAGGCAGAAGAGTCAGAGAAACAGGTGGGATGGGAAAGAAGAGAGATGAGACAGAAAGTTAGAAGGATATTAAGCATGAGAAGGATTCAAGACACTGCTGTGCCTCTGAGATATAGTTGTCTGAATTTTTAATGTCTGTTGCTATATATGGAGAAGAGCCACTGAAGAACTTTTCCTGTTTTCTTCATAATAAAATGCTACTTCAAGTGCTTAGTAAACTGCAATAACCAATCAACTGTTGCCATTTTTAGAGAGAAAATTACTCCTTGCTGGATTATAGCAGCAAGGCCCAAGACTTTAAAATAATGTTTTGTTTTTCAAAGTTCAGTTGAAAAAGCTAAAAACCATATTTCTAAGAAGAAACCCTAATGGTATTCAAAGAAAAACATTAAAATAATGCAACGTCTATAAATTAGAAAACAGAATGCCGTGACCTGCTGAGAAGAAGGTATTGAGAAAAGAATTATGTGCTCAAACAAGAATGCATTGCAGATATTAGCTACAATGGTGTGTTCTTATATTTTAGGACCAAATATTTGAGGTATTTTGGAAATCGGACAGTTTAGGATATAATGACTGAAATCTATATCTGTTTATTCACAGACTTCCTCACAGAGTGACGACGTCATATTGTGCAGCACATGGCATAAGGGTGATTTTCCACTCCCTCCTAGATGACCAGCTCCAATTCAGAAAAATCAATGGGTTAGATATCTTTGTAATTTTCTTTACTTTCTTAACTCTCTTATAATAAAATATCCCCAAAGGCCTTTCTCAGGGAGCTTGTTATGAACTCAGAATGCTCTCTCATCAAATTGCAAACTAACCACAGGTGTTCTTCATGGAAATGTGGTGCAACAAGAAGAACACAATATTTGGAGTCTGTGATCTGGGTTAAAGACTCAGCTCTGTGACCTGGCCAAACTACATCAGCTCTTTGAACCTTGTTATTCATCACTTGGTTTTCCACTTAAGGCACAATGTTCAAAAGAGCTTTGCATATCTCCACATTGTGCTCTATACATTAGGTACTCTTGTTATTTTTGCTATTAAAATCATCCAAGCAGAGATAGCACAAAGGAATGTTCAGGCAGATCGAACCCCAAGCTATTTCTCCTTGGAGTGGTCTCCTAAGGACAGACTAAAACTGCAACAATGCTATGGGGAGCAGACTTGTCCACATCTGATTTAGTCACACTAAAACCAAGCTCAAGAAGTGAGAAATGTGAATGCAAAAGGGAAGTACTGAGTTGGATTTGGAGTCTTATGGTCCACATACACCACTCAATGGTTCACCGAGACATATGATCAAGGAGCAATTCCAGGACTCACCTGTCCTGCAGTGTCTCAATGGTGTTTCAGTGGATGAGGCCTCTAAGAGGTCAAGAAAGGTGCTGGTACTTACTAAAAGCTTTCGGGGTACTTTTTAGGCATATCACTATTTGAGCACCTTTGGATTAGAGAATGATTGTGGATGCTAGGTTGATGTCCAATTAGAGTTGTGATTGAGCTGGTCTTTTCCCCAGTACTTTTCTTAATGTTTTTCCATTGTAATGTACTGACAAGTAGCACTGGACAACTGGAACAATTTGCCATTACATGGTCCCACTGGATTGTGGATCAGTGCCCTGTGGCTGCCCAGAGGAGTAGTCAATGATGGGACAAGACAGTATCAGAGAGTGCCCCTGGAGTGGAGAGGAAAATGCTTCCAAGTGAACAGGACACAGGGCAATGCCCCCAGCCCCTGACTGGCACATCTCTTTTCCTTCCCCCAACCCCTCACTTGCCTCTTGTGGTCCAAAATATGGTATCTTTTACTTATACAAGTATTTGCAGTTTAAATCTTTGTGCCTGTATGTGTCTTGGCATATCCTCCCTTGGTAACTTCATACATAACCTGATGAGTATGGAACTGTAGCAGCTATTGACCAAGGAGATTATATAAATAAAGAATGGCAGAATATTGTTTCTCAAGTGGAAAAATAATCTCTCCTTTAATAGCAGAAGAAAAGAAAACCACATACGCTTAAAACAGATGACTCCAATATCTAAGATGGACTTTGGGTCTCTGGAAATCATCACCTATTACTAGGGTGCTTTTTAGAATAATTAATATAATGATGAAGATGATAATAATAGTGAAAATAAGAGCAATTATATTTATTGAGTAATTAGTGTATACTAGAAAATATACAAAATGATTTAGATGTGTTTAATTTTTCATTTAATTCTTGTAACAACTCATCATGTAAATGCTATTAGTATGCTTACTTTTCAAATGTGAAGTAACTGAGGCTTAAAAGGGAGAATGAATAACTTGCTTAGTACCTTGTGAATAGGGAAGCTCACTTGACCATCAGCTTTTCTGCCTTCAAACTCATGCTGTACAAGTCCATCTGGAGAACATGTATGGTTGTTATAGAAGATAATGCTGGTTAAAACGTGTGCTCAGAGCCTGCATGGGCCTTTTTTCCAGTCCTCCCTCTTAGCTCTGTCCATCTGAGTGGGGTCTGTGCCTCTGGCCAAGGGGCATATAATAAACTGTAAGAGATGTCAATGGCATTTGGATGTGCAGGTTGGGGTGTCCCACATGGATGCATATGAGGCCCTCACAGTGCAGGATGGAGCTGGAGAGAAGGGGGTGGCCAGAGGGCTGCTCTCCCCCTTGTGCCATGTTCTGGCATGGAATTCCAATTCCATATTCTGAGAAGGAAAGAAAAAAAAATCTCTACCAGCTTTTAGCTGGAGGCTGGCCTGGCACTGACAGCCAGGCCATGATATTCTCATACTGAACATAAACATCCCAGAACACCAAAATCAGACAAGGTCACTCAGTGATCACATTAAAATGAGAGAAAAATAAGATCACTTTATAATTGTGCCTGAGAAAGACAAAAATAAAAACACTATGCTTGGGAGCGGATGTGGCTCAAGCAGTTGAGCGCCTGCTTCTCAAATAGGAGGTCCCGGGTTCGGTCCCCGGTGCCTCCTAAAAAACAAACAAACAAAAAACAACAACAAGCAAACAAACAAAAAACAACTCAGGGGAGCCGATGTGGCTCAGTGGTTGAGCACTGGCTTCCCACATATGAGGTTCTGGGTTCAGTCCCTGGCCCTGGTACCTCAAAAAACAAAACAAAACAAAAACAGGATGCAAATCACAAATTTTATCAAACATCCTTCTCACCCAGATACATGAGTGTCCACATCTTTATCAATTATAACTTTAACTCTATTCTGTTTCTTCACTCTTCTGGATGAAAGTTATTATGATAGTCAATCATTGAACTGACCCCACTTTCTGGCAATACCCAATCCAGAACAAAACATGCTTCCCTGAACTCTCTTCAAAATCACCCAACACAAGCCAAAGCCTGTAACAAGCCCATCCTAAGACTTTCTTGATTCAATGTTCCATGACTTCCCATTGTGTGCAACCAACCTTGGGGCAACAAGTACCTATAGTCTCAACTGACTCCAGGTGTTTTCTTAGTGCTCTTTGGCTGGTGAGCATTGACAATCTGAGGCTGGCTTTTCAGACAATTATACATGTATCTTATCTTTAATTGATTGTGATGTCTCTCTCACCAACTTGAAGAATTTTCTTTCTCCAAAGCCTTTAGCTAATTAGTCTTATCATTAACAGAACTGGACCTCACTTTGTTGGAACCTGAAGTTATTGTAGTTATCTCCCTAATAGAGTATGAATATGTGTGCTCATGTGAGTGTGCATTTTTAAAACACAGAGTGGATGATGATCTACTGAATAATATGAATTTTAAGGAGACTATGGATGGATAATTGATAGTAGGCTACACTTTTAATATAAAGTATACATAAAGTGGAAGAAATACCTCAAATCCATTTTAATTTCAGTAAAGTTGCCCAACTTTATTAAATTTGTTGGGAAACTAGTAAAATACTTGGATTATTGTGCCCTTTAATATATATCTAATTCTAGCATTTTACTTAAAAAATTAAGACTTGCTAAAAATCTACCTAAACTATTAGGGATTAAAGGAAACATTAAGTTATGAAGATCTGAAAAAGAGCTCATACTGAGCCTGACTAATTACAATGATCATCCATAAAAGATGAAGGGAGAAATAAATGAAGAAGAAAGCTCAACTTTACTGGTCCTAACTCATGGCTTCTGCCTTTTCAGGCCTTTCTACTTAATCTTAGAGGTCTCCATCTTTCTCTTAGGTCCCCAGCATGGTTCTACTTTTTGTATTTGTTTTGAATCAACACTACATCAGGCAGTAAGGGCGAGAGTAGATGTTAAAGAGGACAGGATACTTGCAAGAATAATTTAAATGAGGGATCTTAGCTTCCCAGAAGAAAATCCATACCCACAGCTAATGGCCTACTTGCCCTTCAGATCCTGGTCTTGTTCTGCATAAACCATCCAGAAGAACCCTTCCTACTGTGGATGTGGACCCTTGTCCTCCCACATACCACACCAGTGCCCTCACTCAGCCCATGCTGCGTAGACCCCACATTCCCTTCCCTACCTCTCCTTCTGATATCGCCCTAACAAGAGGCGATCCAAATAGAGTACTCTTGTTTTCTGTTGGTGAAAAATTGGTAAAGCACTGTGCTAGGCCTGTCTATTGTGATCCACATTGATCTCCCCCGTTGTTTTATTATCTGTAATCCACATTTTGGTAGTTGATTATATTCCAAACTATTGTGGAGAGAAATTTTAATGGTGTAAAAGAATTCTCATTCAAATTGTTCAACAAAGGTAGTGTGGTAGGCAGAAAAATGAACTTTGCAGATGTGATTAAATTAAGGATCTTGACATGATGGAAGAGATTATCTTGGATGATCTTGCTGGGCCCCATATATTCACAAGGGTCTTTATAAAAGGGAGGCGGAAGAGTCAAAGCCAGAGAAGAAGACATTAGAGAAGAAGAAGCAGAGGTCAGAGCTTGGGGTTGGGAGTGAGAGGTAGGGTCTCTAGAAGCTAGAAAAAGCAAGGAAATGGATTGTCCCCTAGAGTCCCAGAAGGAATGCACCTAGATTTTAGCCCAGTGATACTGATTTTGGATTTCTGACTTTTAGAACTGTAAGAGAGTAAAGTTGTAGTAATTTGTTATAGCAGCATAGGAAAATGCAGGTAGTGATGTGTGTCTTTTTTGTAATAGAGAGATGGAGATTTATTACAATAATTGCAATAATGGAGATTTATTTTAATATCGGTAAACAGAATTTCCCTGGATCAGGGGGTTGGAACTGGGAAGAGAACAATTATAGGTTTCTTCTGAAAAACAATTCAAAAACATCTTTGCTCATGTGGGTAGTGCTGTAAGCAGGTGCTAATGGCTTTGCCCTTGGGGGCAGCAGGAATTGTGAGTGGATTAGAGTCTCAGATGCCAAGCAGGAAGGTGCCAGGTGCCTAGGAGCTTTCTGAGAGCTTCTGAGGGCAGTTAGAGCTCAGAGGGAGATGGCCAAAAGGACTTACTGAAGTCTTAACATCTGTAACTGTACCAGCCTCTGAGCATAAACTCGAAAAGACCAGTGTCCAGAAGCAGTGAGGATGGTCTGTTGGTGGAAGAAACAAAGTTCAACAGGGAAAATAATCACTTTACACTGTAATGTGTTTCACCATTTAAACTCAGTTTTGTTTCTTTCTCTTCTGATTATACCTAGTAGAAAGTAATAGCAAATAGTTTATTTATTGTTTAAATAAATTTTGAGTACATTTTATTTTACACAAAGTAAGATCAAGTTTATCAAGTGTGAGATTGTTATTTTTAAATTACCCAAATTTAAATTAAACTTGGCTTCTGCTTAGGCAGAAATGGGGAATTTGGAAATGGGGAAGTAATAGGAAATATGAAAGCTAGTTCTGAGTTATATAACATTCTAACCTTGGTTCTACCCCCAGATATGTAATGTTGGAGTTGGACAGGCTACTTAATCTCTTTGACCCTCAGTTTCCTTACCTCTAAACCACACATGAAAATAATACCACTGTATTATAGAGTTGTTTGGAGAATAAAATGAGGTAATATATATATTAGCACATAAGTAAGGGCATATAGCAATCCCCAATAATTCCAGTGAATAATTAGCTATAATCTTTCTCATGATTATTAATTGCTTAAATAGACACAGGGGAAACAGCTCTTAATGTCTATTGGGCTCTGGTCCTGGTTCGGAGTTTTTCAGCTTCTGTGAACTGTGGAAATAAACAAAGAATACCCAAAAAAGAACAAACAAAGACTATTTATTTAAAGCTTGCTATAGCAAGGGAGCCAGCCACCATCATTTGTGTTTGGCAGAGACTCAAGTGCAGGCAAGGGAGTGGGAAAGCTTTATAGTAGAATAAAAGGGATAACTTCAGGTATGCCCTGACTGGAGATTGTCAGGCCAACCAGAAGCAGGGCATCCTACGTGGTTGGTTAGGAGAGCATATTTGACTTTTTTTTCCCAGTTGGTCCTAAGTTGGAAGTAGGGGCAAAAATTATTGAAGCTGTCAATTATTGACCACGTCTTGGTTATATTGGGTCGATTGTTACAGGGATTTCAGTGTGATTTCCTGGGATGTGTGCTGTAGATATTGGCCATTTTCTTGGACTGATTGTTGCAGGTCATGAGCCAGACTTTCCTGGTCTGGTTACTGCTGATCGTGGGTCAGTTTCCTGGACATTGTACATTTTTTTTTTTTTAAGATTTATTTATTTATTTATTTATCCCCCCCTTGCTGTTTGTGTTTTGCTGTGTCCATTTTTTGTGTGTTTTTTCTGTGTCTGCTTATCTCCCCCTTGCTGTGAGGTCTTGCTGCATCAGCCCAGCGCACCGTGCAGGCTGGCCTGCCCTCACAAGGAGGCCCCGGGAAGCGAACCCGGGGCCTCCCATATGGTAAACGGGAGCTTTGTCGATTGAGCCACACCCGTTTCCCATGTACATTTGTATTGTCAACCTCTCAGCCTATTTCTGCTTTTATATTCTGTTTACTTCTATATTTTATTACTACTCCCAGCTGTATAGAACAACTTTTTATTGTACAGATTTGGGGGGGTGGGCAGAGAAACAGCTTTCTTCTGGGACACACCCTAAGCCTTTTATAGTCACAATCTTATTTAGTCCTCATAACAGTGTATTGAGGAAGGCACTATTATTTTTCCAGATGACAAAACTAAGACTTAATGATCTTTAGTAACTTGGACAAGATCGCAGAGCTAGGAAGTGACTGACCAAAACTCAAACCAGGGCAAGTCTGATTCCTGAACCCATATTCCAATACAAAGTTCAATTCTCAAAGTGCACTACTATTTGCTCCATTCAGAACTCAGCAGTTATATTCATTTTTATTTTGATGTATCTCTTGTATATTTCTTTTATTAACAAAATAGTATATATTTATTTTAAGAAACTTTAAAAATACTGATTAACATGAAAGAAGAAATTTAAACTCACCTGTAACCCTATCCCTCAGAAATGCTACCTATCAGAGATTACCCCTCATAATATTTTGCTATATTTCCTGTCCATTGTAAATATTTGTATGATGCAAAGGTAATATGCTTTCTTTAACAAAATCCTCCTCCTCAAATCTTTGGAAAACAGTTAAAGGATTGCAGTAGCCACACAAGTGCCAAATCAAGAAAACACAGCTTTAAAAATGGTAAGAGAAACGTGTGGCACACCTGCTGGCCCCCACCTCTACCCCTTTCCACTGCAGTGTGGAGCAAGCCTATGCTGCCATTGTAGGTCCCTGGCCCTGTTCCGGAGGGAGCAGAGTAACCCATATACGAATACTGGAGTGCCTGTATGTCCATGCCAATCTATTGGGAGGCAGCCTGAAAGACTCAGACAGGGAATTCCTTTCTGGCTCATCCTCCCAGAGTTTGCCCTATGGGCAGAAGCATCTTGTGGACCGCTAAAGCAGTGTAAGCAAGAATTAATTCAAAGTGGCCTGGGGCAAAACGATTACCTGTTTTAACACATATAATAGAGCACAGGGTGGGGGAGAAACAGGGGCATTTGAATTCCTGTAAACAGGGGAATTCCTAAAACCATAAGCAAACACAAGTACAGATCAAAACTCAGGCTCAGAAAGACAGAGAAGACTCTGCACTTCACTTTCACCTTGGGCTGATCTTGATAGGAAGGCTAAATGCTGAAGGAGATCACAGGCTGAAACACAGCCAGTTTTCAAAGACTGTGAAAGGTGTTCATTGCATTGGTTGGATTGTGTTTGTTAGCTCCTAGAAATCAATGAAAACTATGTCATATCACTAGCTGGATACAAGCTTAAGGAATAGACAACTCAAGTACTAAATCCCAGAGTTAACACTTTAAAATATTAAAACATACAGTGTACAACAAAAGATTAAAGATAAACAAAGTAATAGGAATTGATGACTCACCCAAAGGAACCAGAAAAAATCCAAAAACCTTCAGTGAAGAAGACGAGCCTTTGGACATACCAGATGAAGGCTTTTAAAAAATGGTTTTCAATATGATCAAGGAGATTTGAAAGAAAACTTGGAGAAAGAACTAAATGATATCAGGAAAACAATGAGTGAATAATATAAGAATTTCACAAAAGAGATAGAAATTGTAAAAAGGAACCAAGTGGATATACTGGAGTTCCAATTGGAAAAACGGTCCCAGACAGGTTGTCCCCTCCTGTGTGAGGCTCTGACTGGCAGCTTAGGGGCTACCCCTTTTAAGGGGTTCTGAACCTCAGAACTCCAATGAGTCTTGCAACTCATGAGGAATGACCTCTTCGAAAGTAACCGAATCCATCTGGTAGAGGGTGGCCAGCCCTCTACAGGAGAGATGGGGTGTCTCGTAGGGTCTTTGTTATATTCTAAAAGGCTTTTAGCTTTTAATTTTACAAGGGATACAAATAGGATGTGTAAATATCACATTTGGTGACTTGCTCTTTTTAAACATTTGTTTTTGGATAATAGATGATGGGGTTGCCTGCATAGCAGTGTTATAACATTCCAAAGGACAGAGGACAAGTTAATCATTCACAATTCTAGGCTAAAACAGCAGAGACTATTGGTTAGAGAGCTTATGAATTCACAATCACAAAGGGGCCCCTGGCCATGTGAGAGTTTAGATGTTGAGTTTTCACCCGATTTGGTGAGTGGTTGTATATACTTTCATTCTTTCCTATGTCTTTAATTAATTACTCTTCTTTTTTGTGATTGCTCAATTGTTATAATCATCTAATATAACCTGAAACTCATTTGATTGAATAAATCTGCCTTTGCATAGCATTTAGAGTTTCTGCCTCTTCCTTAGCAGAACAAATGTCTAAGAGACCTGTGGGATACTTTCAAGAGTAACAATGTACACACCATGGAAACTACAGAAAGAAAAGAAACTTCCAAAGAAATAATGACAGTAAACTTCCCAAATTTAATGAAAGACATGAATAGACATTAAATAATCCCAAGAAATTCCAAACAAAATAGACTGGAAGAGAACCAGCCACAGGCACATAGTAGTCAAACAGTGAAATACAAAGGACAAGGAGAGTATTCTGAAAGGTATATGAAAAAAACATCATGTTTTGTACAAGAGAATGCCAATAAGACTCAGCCGATTTATCATAAAAACCATGGACTCAAGAAGGCAGTGGGTTGTGATACATAAAGTACTGAAAGAAAACTATTGCCAACAATAATCTTATATCTAACAAGACTGTTTTTCAAAAAATGTGGGTAATAGTCTGATTATATTACCTCATAATCTGTAACAAATGTTCCACCATGGTGTGGTGTGTTGGTGAAGGGGTGTTGTATGGGAATTCTATACATGTGCATGATTTTTGTAAGTTCACAACTTCTATAATAAAAATATATTTAAAAAATAATAATAGAATAGGTATTTAAGATAGTGACTATAGTTAGCAGTAAGATTTTGATGATATTCTTTCTTAATTTGTAACAAATGTCTCACAGAAGTGCAGGGTGTTAGTGGTGGGTTGATGTATGGGACCTCTGCATGATGTTATGCATGTTTGTTTTGTAAGTTCAAAACTTTTCTACACACTTAATGTTTATGTATGTTCATGTATGAATGGTATACTTCAATGAAATTTTTTTTTAATTAAAAAAAAATGGGGGAGAGAGAATTGTGGAGCTCCAGAACTGAGTCCTTCCACCAGAACAACTATTAAACAGGCAAGAACTCTCTGAAACAACAATTTTGAAACTCAGAATACTGTAAAACATCTAGAGAAGAGAGGAAGGGAGAAGCTGATAAATTATGGTAAAGAACAGTAAATTGCTCTCTCTTCACGGTGGCTACGAGCACCCATCCCACTCTCACAGCAGGTCACCATGGGGTCCAGCCACTGCCTAGCTCATTGGTGACAGAAAGGAATGTAAACATCCTCATCCCCAAGGCCAGCTAATCACTGAAATCCGTAAGAAAAACCTTGTAACTGACTCCGGTTCTGTATTCAGATGCCTTGATCTTTGATAATGACTGTCTTGTGATTGTAATAACCTTGTGACTCACCCCCATTTTGTACCCACCCCCATTCTGTTCAGCCCCTTAATATTTATGAAGGAACCTGAGACAGCCCCACCCCAATTACTCATTAGTATACACTGCTAAGCCTGGATGTTATAAAACTTTTATCAGGATTACTGCAGTTCCTGGAGGCAAATTTTGGGGCTCTTAGACCACTGACCTCCTTTGCTACGTGCAAGCATATAAATGCTTTTTCTCTTTGAAACCCCAGTGTCTCAGGAATTGGTTGATAAAGTACATTGGGCAGACGAATCAATGTTTTACTTGGTATCATTGTATTGGACTTTTTTGGTATGTAAAACCACTTTTAACTTCTTACAGCTTCTAAAATGGAAACGTATAAAAAGAAATGTCTATAGTTTTGGACATACAATGTATGATGACATAACTTATAGCAAGTACAACAAAAAGGTGGTGGCTAAGGAGTATAGGAACATTGTTTGTGCATGCTATTGTTAAGTTGGTACTAAATCAACATGATTATTATAGATTTAGGATGTTCTATTAAAGTTCCAATTAACTACAAAGAAAATACAGGAAAAATATATGCAGAAGGGACTCCATGAATATATTGAGAACAGACTCAAAATGATACAGTACAGTAATATTAAATAAATATGAAAGTAGTCATTAACAGAATTGAAGAATGAAAAGGTGTAAGACTCACAAAGACCAAATAGAAAAATGTTAGAAGAAAGTCCTGCATTATCAGTAGTTACTTTTAATGTAAATGGGTTAAACTCTCTAGTTTAAAGAGAATGGCATTATTATAAGTTTTTTTCTAGTTTAAAGAGAATGGCATTATTATAAGTTTTTTTCAAGACACTCACCTTAAAGTCAAATACATAAATAGGTTGAAAGAGAAAGGATAGAAAAAAATATACCATGCAACTAGCAACCAAGAGATAGTTGGGTAGTTATTTTAATATCAGAAAAAATAGACTTTAAGACAATAATTTTTATAAGAGACAAAGAAGGTCACTATATACTGATAAAGGGGTCAATTCAAGAAGAAGCTACAACAATTATAAGTATATTTGCTTCAAATGGCAGGACCCCAAAATATATGAAGCAAATTGACAGATTTGAAGGGATAAATAGATGGTACCATATTAATAGTAGGACTTAAATATATCACATTCAATAATAAATAGTACATCTAGACAGAAAATCAATAATGAAAAAGAAGACTTAAATGATACTATAAACCAACTAGACCAACACTTCCCTCAACAGCAGCATATTACACATGGTTTTTCAGTGTACATGAGTCATTCTCCAGGATAGGTCATATTTTAAATCACAAAACAAGTATCAACAAATTTTAAAATATTGAAATCATACAATGTATCTTCTCTGACCAGTGGAATGGAGCTAGAAATCAATAAGAGAGGGAGAACTGGAAAATTAACAAATATGTGGAAATTAAATGTCACACTCTTAAATAACCAGTGGGTCAAAGAAGAAAGCACAAGAGAAATCAAGAAATATTTTAGGGGGACAGATGTGGCTCCAATGGTTGGGTGTCCATCTCCCATATGGAGGGACCTGGGTTCAATCCCCAGGACCTCCTGGTAAAAAAAAAAAAAAAAAAAAAAGAAAAAAGAAATATTTTGAGGTGAATGGAAACAAAAATGCAATATACCAAAACTTATGGGATGCACCAAAGTCAATACAGAGAACAAAATTTATAGCTCTAAATACTTACATTAAGGAAGAAGAAAGATCTCAAATCAGAGACCTAACCTCACAACTAGAGGATATAAAAAAAAAAGAAGAGCAAACTAAACAGTGAGCAGAAGGAAGGAAATAATATAACAATGATTACAGCAGAGATGAATGAAAAAGAAAATAAGAAACAATAGAGAGAAGCAATGAAAACAAAAGTTGGTTCTTTGAAAAGGTCCGTAAAATCTACTAACATTTAGCTGTACTGACAAAGAAAAAAACAGAAAAGATGCAATTAACTGAAATCAGATATGAAAGGACAGGCACACTACTAACCCCACAGACAAAAAAAAAAAAAAAGGCTCAGAAGAGGATACTTAAAACAACTGTTTGCCAAAAAATTAGATAACCTAGATGAAATGGACAAATTCTTAGAAACACATGCATTACCTATACTGACCCAATAAGAAATAGAAGATCTCAACAGACCAATAATAAGTAAAGAGATTGAAACAGTGGTGAAAAACCTCCCCAAAAAGAAAAGTTCAGGGCCAGATGACTTCACTGGTAAAGTTTACCAAACATTCTGTATTAGTCAGCTAAAGGGGTGCTGATGCAAAATACCAGAAATCTGTTGGCTTTTATAAAAGGGTATTTATTTGGGGTAGAAGCTTACAGTTACCAGGCAAAAAAGTGTACATTACTTCCCTCACCAAAGCCTGTTGCCATGTGTTGGAGCAAGATGGCTGCCGATGTCTGCAAGGATTCAGGCTTCCTCTTCTCTTTAAGGCTCCGTGGTCCCAGCTTCTTCCAATATCAGCTGTAGGCTGGGATAAGTCTCATCTCTCTCCCTGCTCATTTCTCTCCAGGCTCAGCTGCTCTGCTCTCTCCACAAGGCCAGCTGTAGACTATCAGGGAAATGGCTCATCTCTCTTCCCAGGGCCTCTGCCGTGTCTAGTGGAGACATCTCTCTTCCCTCATGTATCTGCTTCTCTGTGTGCTTATTTCCTGGGCTCCAGGATCAAAATTCCAACTCCTCTGCCATGTAGTTTTCTCTGTGAGTCCCTGCCTACCAAGGGGGCGGGGATGCAATATCCTACTGATGTGGTCTAATCAAAGCCTTGATCATTATTCAATCAAGTAAAAGTGAAAGCTTTGAATCCAATACAATTTATATGCCCAGAGGAACAGAGACGTTCACAAACATAATCCAATATCTATTTTTGGAATTCATAAATAATGCCAAACTGCTATACAGTCCAAGAAAAATTAACACCTATTCTGCTCAAACTCTTCCAAAAAATTGAAGAGGAGGGAACACTTCCTACCTGATTTTTTGAGGCCTACATCACCCTATTACCAAAACCAGATAGATACCAAAAGAAAAGAAAATTACAGACCAAATCCTTTAAGAATATAGATGCAAAAATTCTTAATAAAATATGAATCAATCAAATCCTACAGCACATTCAAAGAATTATAGACTCTGCTCAAGTGTAATTTATCCCATCTATGTAAGGATGGTTCAACATAAGAAAATAAATTAATCTAATATACCACATTAATAGAACAAAGGAAAAAAACCCAACATGATCATCTCAAGATATAGGAAAAGAATTTGACAAAATCTAACACCCCTTCTTGATAAAAACCACCCAGAAAAATAAGAATACAAAGAAACTTTCTCAACATAATGGACATATATGAAAAACAGCTAACATCACACTTAATGGTGAAAGACTAAATACTTTCCCTCTAAGATCAGGAACAAGACAAAGAATACCACTGTGTTTTCCCATCCTGGGGAGTTCTGCTACAGTCTCTAGTAGGACAGCAAGAATCCCCCAAATACAAGGGCAATATTTACTGAAGGAAGACAGATCATTACACCAGGCCCTTGATATGGATGATTGTACTTATGAACCTTTTCTTGTGAAATTGAAACTTAGCTTAGTATTATATAGTGCCAAAACTTACCCCCTGAAAGTCTCCTTTTTGCTCAAACATGGCCTCTCTCTAAGTCAAACTCAGCATATAAACAGACTACCTTACCCCCAGCATGGGACATGACTCCCGGGGATAAGCATCCCTGGCACCAAGGGATTATTACCAAGTGCCAACTAGCAATGTATCTGGAAAAAGACTTTTACCAAAAGGTGGAAATGGTAAATACAAAAGAGTTTTTATGTTTAAGAGACTCCAAAGTGAGTTGGGAGGTCATTGCAGAGGTTATGCTTATACATGTCTCAGCAAGATCTCATTGATTGTCACAGTAAACCGTGCCTCAAATAACAGGGCTCTTGAGGGCTCTAGAGACATCCAAACACTATAGACAGGGCAGATAGCTTAGGAGATTGGTGCCCTGCCAGTGGGCCTTATCTTGGAATTTATGCTTTCCAGTATGACAGAGGTGGACTAATTTGTGGTTTCCCTACACATGGCTTTTCTGTCCTTTGTATTTGAACATATAGCTAGTATTATACTTGATAAGTGTATGTCTAAGAGACTTAAATTTTTGGTCATTCCATGTGCCAGTTGAGCTCTGAATCTTAGCAGAGTTGCAACACCTACTATCCAGTTCATTGGACTCACCCAGGATAACTAACAAGGTGATGATGATGGGCAATGCCCATCCCAAGAAACAGAGAGAGTCTGTAACTGCAAACAAGATAGCTCCATCCATCTGCCCCATGGGATCTAAGCCCCCTCTCAATTAGAAGCAGAGTGGACATCACCATCCCCAAATCCTCAAGATTGGGGAATGAACAATGGACTAATGTAGACTTATTATCATTCTACTATAGAAATTATTATTCTAGCAATGAAAGAACTTTTATCATTGATATAAATGCAATGAGCACCAGAGGTTCTAAGGAGAGGGAGAGGGAAGAATAGGTGTAATATGGGGGCATTTTCAGGACGTTGGAATTGTCCAACGCAATGATGGATACAAGCTATTATATATTTTATATATTTTATATATTTTGTCATAACCTACAAAATTGTGCGGGATAGAGTGTAAACTATAAGGTAAACTATAGTCCACAGTTAGTCACAATGCTTCAATATGTGTTTATCAACTGTAACAAATGTAGCACACTAATGAAGGATGTTGTTAATGTGGGAAAGAGTGGGAGAGATAAGGTGTGGGGCATATGGGAATCCCTCATATTTTTTATGCAACATTAATGTAATCTAAAGCTTCTTTAAAAATAAAAAAAAAATTAAAAAAATTAAAGTGTGATGAAGGCTTAGTAGTTATGGGTCTAAAGCTTGACCATCAAGTCTGCTTTTTGCTGCATATATATTCAGAATTTTAGTACAATCCCTTTCTATCTCTTTCATCAAAATCTGTGTTCAATAAATGGTCATTGAATTAAAAAAAAAAAAGAATACCCACTGTCATCACTGTTGTTCAACATTTTACTGGTAGTTTGAACTGAAACAGTTAGGAAAAAAAAAGAAAAAAGAAAAAAACCCACATCCAAATTAGAAAGGTAGAAGTAAAACCTTTCCCTGTTTACAGAAGACATGTTCATATATATAGAAAATCTTGAAAAATCTACAAAAGAGCTACTAGAGTTAATAAACATATTCAGGAAAGTGGCAGGGTACAATATCAACATGCAAAAATCAATACTCTATCTATATGCTAGTAATGAACAATATAAAATGGAAATTTTAAAAATTCCATTGACAAAAGCAACTAAAAGAATCACATACTAGAAATAAATTTAAATTTAAGCAAGGATATAAAGGAATTACCCATGGAAAACTACAAATTATTGATAAAAGAAATCAGAGAAGTCCTAAATAAATGGAAGGCCATTTCTCATTCATGGATTAGAAGACCAAATATTAAGATGTCAATTCTACCTAAAGCAATTTACAGATTCAATGCAATTTCAATCAAAAGAAGAACAAAGTTGGAGGACTCTCACTTCCCTACTTTAAAGCATGCTACTTGGTAAAAACAGCATGGTACTGGCATACAGACAGAGAGATTGACCAATGAAATGGAATTGAGAGCTTAGAAGTAGACCCTTACATCTACAGTAAAATGATTTTTGACAAGGTTGTTAAGTCCACCCAGCTGGGCCAAAACAGTCTATTCAACAAATGGTGCTGGGAGAACTGGATAGCCATATCCAATAGAAAAAAAGAGGACACCTAACTCACATCTTACACAAAAATTAACTCAAAATGGATAAAAGATCTAAATATAAAAGCAACAACCATGAAACTCCTAGAAGAAAATGTAGGGAAACATCTTCAAGATCTTACGGTAGGCAGGTGTTTCTTAAAACTTACACCCAAAGGACAAACCACAAAAGAATAAGTAAATAAATGAGACCTCCTCAAAATTCAACACTTTTGCACCTCAAACAACTGTCAAAAGCTTGAAAAGACAACCAATCAATGGGAGAAAATATTTGGCAGTCACATATACAAAAAGGGTTTAATAATCATGATATATAAAGAGATCATGTAACTCAACAATAAAAAGACAAACTACCTGATTTTAAAATGGGCAAAAGACTTGAAAAGACAATTTTTCAAAGAAGAAACATAAATAGCAAAGAAACTCATGAAAAAATGTTCAAAATCACTAATGATAAGGGATATACAAATCAAAACTACCATGAGATATCCTTTCACATCTATTAGATTGGCTACTCTTAAAAAGTCAGAAAACTAAGTGTTGGAGAGGATGTGAAGAGATAAGAATGCTTATTCATTGTTGGTGGGAATGTAGAATGGTATAGCCACTGTGGAGGACTGTTTGGCAGTTCCTAAGGAAGTTGAATATAGACTTGCCATATGACCCAGCAATATCATTACTAGGTATATACCCAGAAGAACTGAAACAGAGACACGAATAGATATCTGCACACTGATGTTCATAGCAGTTATTCACAATTGCCAAAAGTTGGAAACAACCCAGATGTCCATCAACTGATGAATAGCTAAACAACTGTGGTATATACACATGATGGAATATTATGCAATGGTAAGAAGAAATACAGACATGAAGCATATGACAATATGGATGAAACTTGAGGACATTATGTTGAGTGAAGCAAGCCAGACAGAAAAGGACAAATTCTGTATGATTGCACTATTATGAACTAAATATATTATGTAAACTCGTCGAATTAGTAATTAGAATATAGGTCACCAGAAAATAGAATGAGGGTACAGAATGGAAAGCTGATGGTTAATCTGTGCAGAAATGGTTAAAAGATTGTTTGTAAAGCTTTGGAAATGAATGGAAATGTTGAGAGCACATCATGATGTTTGTGATTAGCAGAACTATTATATGGGTATAACAGTGGTTGAAAGGAAAAGTCTAAGGTCATGCATATTACTAGAGAGAAAGCTAAAAAATGTAACTTATGACTGTGTAACAGTGAAACTTGGGGGAAAACATGAATATGGGTGATATTACATACATAAGACTTTTTTTACAAAATATAAATACAAATAAACTAGAGAGAAAGAAACAGAATAGCAACTATGTATCGACAGGGAAGCATAGATCAATGGACAGGTGATGAATTTGTTTGTTTGATTTTTGTCTTTTATTATACTGTTATTGTTGGTGGAATAATGAAGATGTCCTAGGAATGATTGGAATGATGAATGCACAACTATGTTATTCTACCAAATGCCATTGATTTTACATTTTGGATGGATTTATGCTTTGTTGTTATGTATCAATAAAATTGATTTGTTAATTTAAAAATATTCCAACAGCCTTCTTTGCAAAGCCAATCATTCAAATTTGTTTGGAGTGGTAAGGAGTACCAAATAGCCACAACCATCTTGAAAACTAGGAATAAAGTTGGAGTATTCATACTTTCTGATACTGAAACTTATTACAAAGCTACAGTAATCAAACAGCATTGTACTGGTACAAGCACAGATATACAGAACAATGGAATATATTGTTCTAATAAATAATCATATTCATGATCAATTAATTTTTTTAATTTATTGAAATATATCACTCATACATGAACATACATAAACAATAAGTATAGTAATAGTTGTGAACTTACAAAACAAACATACATAATGTCATACAGGGCTCTCATACCTCACCCCACCACCAATACCTTGCATTGTTGTGAAACATTTTTACCTAATGATTAAAGAGCATCCTCAAAATATTACTACCAACCAAAGTATTTTCCCCCAATCCACCCTATTATTATTATTATTTTTATATCATTTATACATGAACATACATAAACAATAAGTCTATAGTAAAAGTTGTGACCTTACAAAGCAAACATTCATAACATCATACAGGGGTCCCATACATCAATCCTCCAACAACACCTTGCGTTGTTGTGAGACATTTGTTACAAATTATGAAAGAATATTGTCAAAAGCTTACTACTAATTATAGTCCTTATCTTATATTTGGTGTATTTTTCCCCCAACCCACCCTATAATTATTTTTTAAATATGTTTTTATGACTGAAGTTGTAAACTTACAAAACAATCATGCACATGTGCAGAATTCCCAAACAACACCTCTCTATCAACACACCACACCCCGGTGGAATATTTGTTACAGATTATGAGATATATCATCTGATTATTACCAGGTTCACAGCGTACATTTGGCACACATTTTCCATACTCCTCCATTATCAACACAGTACATCATTGGCATAGATGCAAGAATATTACATTATTACTGTTAACCACACTCCATAGGTCACTCCAGTTGTATTTTTCCCATGCTTCTCCACATTCCCACCACCCTGCAATACTGATGGACATCTGCTCTAGCTCACAAAGGACACTCTTGCATCTGTACCATCAACCACAATTCTCATCCACCTCTGGGTTTACTGTGCTATTCAGTCCCTAGATTATTCTCTAGCTTTCTGTCAAGCAGCATTTACATCCCTAGACTACCATTTTCAGTCACATTCCCATTTATAAACCAGCTGTTACTCACTATAATGTGTTACCATCAACTCTGTACATTTCTACACTTTTACAGTAAAGCTAATTAAAACTTCTACATACATTAAATATCACTTGTCCATCTCAGTCCTCCTCTTATCTACTTTAAGAATCCACCACCTACCACCAGGTCTTGAAGATATTTTCCTACATTTTCTTCTAGAAGCATTATGGTTCTTGCTTTTATATTTCGGTTTTTGATTCATTCTGAGTTAATTTTTTTATAGGTTGTGAGATAGGGGTCCTCTTTCCTTCTTTTGCTATGGATATACAATTTTCTCAGCACCATTTGTTGAATGGACTGTTCTGCCTGAGCTGGGTGGGTTTGACAGGCTAGTAAAAAAATCACTTGACCATAGATGTGAGGGTCTGTTTTTTAACCATCAATTTGGTTCCATTGGTCTATGTGTCTGTCTATATGCCAGTACCATGTTGTTTTTACCACTGTACCTAGGTAATATGATTTAAAGTCCGGAAATGAGAGTCTTCCAACTTCGCTTTTCCTTTTTAAGATGTTTCTGGCTGTTCAGGATCCCTTACCCTTCCAAATAAATTTGATAATCATGTTTTCCATTTATTTAAAAAATGCTGGTGGAATTTTTTAATGGGATTGCATTGAATTGGTATATCAATTTGAGTAGAATTGACATCTTAATGATATTTAGTCTTTCAATCCATGAGCATGGAATGTTCTTCCAATTATTTAAGTCTTTTTTTTATTTCTTTTAACAATGAGCTGTAGTTTTCTGAATACAAGTGCTTTATATCATTGGTTAAGTTTATTCCTGAATATTTGGGTTTTATCTCTCATGTTTTATTTTCACCACTCTTTTGACACTTTTAGTTACTTTTATGATATAATCTTCATTTCTAGATTCTCTTCCAGGCCTCTCTCTCCTGTCTTTTCTTTTCAGGCTGTAGAACACCCTTTAGTATTTCCTGCAAAGTGGGTCTCTTGGTTACAAACACTCTCAGTTTCTGTTTATCTGTGAATATTCTAAACTCGCCCTCATTTTTGAAAGACAATCTTTCCGGATATAAGATTATTGGCTGGAAGTTTTTCTCTTGCAGTACCTTAAATATATCATACCACTGTCTTCTTGCCTCCATGGTTTCTGGTGAGAAATCAGCACTTAATCTTATTGGGTATCCCTTATATGTTATGCATTGCTTTTCTCTTGCTGCTCTCAGAATTCTCTCTTTGTTTATGGCATTTGATATTCTGATTAGTATGTGTCTCAGAGTTGGTCTATTCAGATTTTTTCGGGTGGGAGTATGTTGTGCTTCTTGGACATGGATATCTATGTCCTTCAATAGGGTTAGGAAATTTTCTACAATTATTTCTTCAAATATTCCTTCTGTCCCTTTTCCCTTCTCTTCTCCTTCTGGGACACCCACGACACATATGTTTGCATGTCTCTTGCTGTCCTTTACTTCCCTGAGACCTTGTTCAAGTTTTTCCAATCTTTTCTTCATCTGTTCCTTTATATGTTCACTTTCAGAGGTCATTTCTTCAAGCTTAGCAATCCTTTCTTCTGCATCCTCAAATCTGCTATTATATGATTCCAGTGTATTTTTAATTTCATTTGCACTTTTCATTCCCATAAGATCTGCTATTTTTCTATGAATGCTTTCAAATTCTTCTTTGTGCTTATCCAATGTCTTCTTAATATCCTTAATTTCTTTAGCCTTCTCATTGAATTTATTAAGGAGATTTGTTTGAACATCTGTGATTAGTTGTCTCAACTCCTTTATGTCATCTGGAGGCTTATCTTGTTCCTCTAAGTGGGCCATATCTTCCTGTTTCTTGGTGTGGATTGTAATTTTTTGTTGGTATTTTGGCATCTGGCTTACTAGATTATTTATTCTGAGTGCAGTTTTTCTCTTTAGTTTAGGGCTTCCTGCCCTTTCTCCCTTGCTGGTTCTGTAGTAGGAGCCAAGGATGTATTTGGTGCTATAAGCTGTGGAGTCTCAAGCTACCCTCATTGCCCCAAGGACCAGTGAAGCTTCTCCCAACTTTCTCCTTTGCCAGGGGTAGGGACAGAGCCACAGCTGTGTGGAATAATCCAGGTCATGCAGGCTTAGACTGTAGTTGCCCAGAAAGACTGATGAATCTTCACACCCTTTTCTCCCCTGCCTGGGGCAGGGATGGAGCTGCAGGTGTGGGCAGCAATATATACAGTGCAGGTCCAAGATGACCACAGTTGCTTTGGTAGATTTCTGATTATTCAGTCTGTGCCAGCTAAATGTACCTGCAGTTACCTGGATAGGCTGGTGCAAGGCCTGTCAGCTTCCTCCCTGCTAGAGGTGGGGGTGAAGCCTAGGCTAGGGCTGCAGGCCAATCTGGGTGAAAGAAACCAGTCTCTACTGACACCGTGATTTTCAGTCAGCCTGGCTTCCCTTCATGTTGGAGGAGGACTCAAAATGGCAGCTACCGGCCTCCTTCTAACTTGGAAAGGCTCAAACTTTAGCTGTTCTTAGGGTTATACTTTAGCCAGCCAAATTTACTAATCAGTAGCTGAAATCGGTGGCCAACCGTCTCTTCCTCCCCTGTTTTTGGGAAATAGAGCTTCCAGTTCCTGCCACAGAATAGGTCCTGGGGTGGCTTGCCCTGCCAAAGGAGGATGATCACCGGCCTCTGCAGTATGACCTGTAATTTCCCAGAGAGGCTGGTGCTGCTCCCCTCAGCTTCTTCCCTGCCCGAGGTAGCCTGGGGCTTAGGCTAGTTCAGCAATCTGATCCAGATGGAAAAAAGCCAGTCCATACCAATACTGTGCTTTTCAGTCAGCCCCGCTTCCCCTCATGTCAGGCGCAGAGTTAAGATGGAGGCTACCAGGCTCTTTCTGACTTGGACAGGTTCAAACTTTAGCTGTTCTTAGGATTATACTTTAGCCCACTGAATTTACTAATCAGTAGCTGAAGTTGTTGCCCAACTGTCTCTTCGTCCCCTGTTTTGGGAAGTGGAACTTTCAATTCCAGCCGCAAAACAGCTCCCGAGGCGGCTTGTGCCTCCAATGGAGGATGGGCACCGGCCTCTGTGGCGTGGAGTGCTTTACTTATGAATCTTCTCTGCAGATGGGCAGTCTCCTTCCATTCTTTCAAGGATGTTGCAGGATGCACCTCTGGTCTCCTGGAGCCCCCAAACAAGTGCTCTAGATAGCTCGGAGTGATCATCAACTGCCCCATAGCAGGAGCTGATTCTAAGAGCTCTTTACTCTACCATTTTGCTAGTTGTCCTCATGATCAATTAACTTTTGACAAGGGTGCCAATATCACTCAATTAGGAAAAAACATTCTCTTCAACAAAAGGTACTGGGAAAGCTGGATATTCATATGTAAAAGAATGAAGATGAACACTTACCTCACATCATATACAAAAATTAACTCAAAATGAATAAAAGATCTGAATATAAGAACCCAAACTATAAAATTCTAGAAGAAAACATAGGGAAGCATATTCAGGAACTTGGGCTAAGCAATGGTTTCTTAGACTTTATACCAAAGCATGAGCATCAAAAGAAAAAATAGATGAATGGGACCGCATCAAAATTAAAAACTGCTTTTGCAACAGAGTTCATCATGAGAATAAAATGACCAATGAAAAAAGTTGCTGCTGCCTCTTTAACAGCACTCTGTCTTTCTCCTTAGCAGAAACCCACAGCTTTGAGAAGATAACTGCCCCTCCTCTCTTTCTCCCAAGGAATCCACAACTTAGGGAGATAAATGCACTCCTCCCCCTTTTGTCTGGAATCCACAAAGTTAAGGACTCTACTCCTCTCCTCCCTGAGGCCCTCTGCTTTAGGAAGATAAGCTAAACTAGCACCTTTGCTTCTGTAAGCCCTGCCTGCCCACTTGCTTCAGGAATTTGCCCGATTGCCCAGAAGCC
Source organism: Cabassous unicinctus (assembly GCA_029593785.1). NCBI lineage: Eukaryota > Metazoa > Chordata > Mammalia > Cingulata > Chlamyphoridae > Cabassous > Cabassous unicinctus. The sequence goes on along the minus strand of JAQZBX010007843.1, from coordinate 19,223 downwards.
CACTAGCCAATAAACAGAAACCTATATAACCCCACGAAAGCTGATGCCCAGGGCTCAGATTTTTTGGAGACTTGACTCTCCTCTGTGCCCGTGCGTAATAAAACTTTGTTCCTCTGTCTCTCTGAATGCATGCTTGGGTTTCTCATTGTCTGTTTTGTCTGCCGCAACATGACAACTTTCAGAATGGGAGAATATATTTGGAAACCACATATCTGATAAGGTCTTAATATCCAGAATATATAAAGAAAACCTACAAATCAACAACAAAAAGACAATCCAATTAAAAATGGGCAAAACTTGAATATATCTTTATCCAAAGAAAATATACAACGGCCAGTTAGCACATCAAAACATGCTCAACATCATTAGTCACTAGGGAATTGCAATTCAAAGCCACAATGAGATACCATTTCACACCCACTAGAATGGCTATTATTTTAAAAAGTGGAAAATAACAAGTTTTGGGGAGGATGAGGTGATATTGTTTGTGGGGATGTAAAATGGTGCAGCCACTTTGGAAAACAGTGGTGGTTCTTCAGAAAGTAGACTCAGATATTTGCACACCAATGTTCATAGTGGCGTTTTTCACAATTGCCAAAAGATAGAAGCAACCCAAGTGTCCAGCAAATAATGAATGGATAAATAAAATGTGGTATATAATAGAGTGGAATATTATTCAATATTAAAAAGGAATGAAGTTCTGATACATATACAACAGCATGGATGAATCTTGACATTGTGTTGAGTGAAATAAGCCAGACAAAAAAGGATAAATATTGTATGAGCTCATTGATAAACAATAATTTGAATAAGCAAATTCATAGAGTTAGAATCCATAATACAGTTTACCAAGGGCTTGAGTGGGGTTATGGAATGGGGAGTTAAATGCTTAATCGATACAGATTTTCTGTCTGTTGTGATGGAAAAGTTTTTGTAATGGATGGTGGTGATGGCATCTGAACATTATGTATGTAGTTATCACCACTGAACTATATATTTGATTGTGATTAATGGGGATATTTTAATTTCTGTAAAAGATTATAGAATAAAAATATTTTAAAAACCATAGGTTCTTACATCTCAAACAAGGGAACCCTAATATAAATTATGGACTATATTTAAAAGTACAATTATAATTATGTTGTTTCATCAGTTGTAACAAAGCCACATTCTAATGCGAATTGTTAGTAATAGAGAAAACCATGTGTGTGAAGGGAAGTTTAAGAAGTATATTGGAGGGGAGCAGATGTAGCTCAAGCGGTCAAGCGCCTGCTTCCCACATGGAAGGTCCTGGGTTTATTCCCTGGTGCCTCCTTAAAAAACAAAAACAAACAAACAAGCAACAAGCAAACAAATGAAAACACCAACTCAGAAGAGCTGATGTGGTTGAGTGCTGGCTTCCCACATATGAGGTCCCAGGCTCCATCCCCTGCCTCTGTGCAGCAATTATATATATATACATACTGGATCTCTATTTCTTTTTGAATTTTCTGTAAACCTACAATTTCTTAAAAAATTAGAAAAAGGTAAAAACTCTTTAGAAAGGTGTGGTGTGAATCCATTTTATCAGTTATTCATGCACATATTTAGTCTTTTTGTACAATAGTTAACATACTGGACTGTTTCTACCTGTGGTCTTGGGAAAAGATCACTTGAGGAAAAAGAATGTAAACTCCAAGATAGCAGAGATTTTTTGGCACCCCCTCCCCCACTGCATCCTCAATGCCTACAACAGCACCTGGCATAAAACAACACTGAATACATTTTTGCTGAATAAATGAGTGAATGAGTAACAGGCTTAAGATACTTTTGCTTTGAAAGTAATTTATACCATATGAGTGTGATAGGTGAGGACTGGTAAAATATAAATAAATCCAGACTCTTTGAGTTAATGTATGAAATATGGCTGTCTCATCTTGGCTGTTGAAATTATGGGTTTATGAACCCAGCTGGGAAGAAACATAGGAATATTGCTGGAGGCAGAGGTTTGGCTCTGGCGCCGGGTTTCCCCTGTCAAGCAGAAGGGATCATTTCCTCTCTGGGTCTAGCATTTAGTTTCATTATGTTCCAATACTGATCTGAAGACTCAGGATTACAGATGCAACCTTAGATAGGTTATTTAGTTTCAAAGACAAGACTTTCATCATCAAAGACTCTCGGAACCGGTTCTGCAGGCACAATGAAGCTGGATGTAAAATTTCAGATGGATTTATGCCCACCTAGCTCCACAATTGGAAAAACTACACAGAAAAGCCCCATGACTCAAGACGTGCAAAACACTAGTTTGATTAATTCAAGGAGCTGCAGCTGCAAAATTACTCCCCTTAATATTTTCTCAGTGGAATTAAAAAAAGTCTTGACCCCAGAAGGACAGTAATATCTGAATTGTACTTTTGGTGTTTATCAGATTCCATATTTCCTCTGCAGGAGCGAACACACATCAGTAATGAATGAAGCAAATCTCAGTTTAGTGAACTTTGAAATCTTTTTGAATGAAAAGTACTATACAAATGTGATTTTATTTTTGTTAATCTTATTAAAGAAAAAAATCTTAGGTTGTGATTTTATTTTAATTGTGCAGTTTCTAAGCACCTTGGTCTGTTAAGTTGCTGTGTCTTTTTTTCTCTTTTAGAAAACATAAAGGCATTATGTTAATTTGGAAAAAAATTCATTCTAAATAGAAGAACGGATGCAGAAGGACATCTGTATTTGCTGGGATTCCTAAGGCACACATTTGCTGGCCAGTTTGAAGAAAGATATCGTAAGTGATATCGTAAGTGATGGATTATAGAAACACATTTGGAGTAATGATTTTTTATGCTTTGAAATTCCATGGCTTAATCTTTATAAAAAAGCTTCTTTTGTTTTCAGATTGGAGTTTTGGGGATTATTTGATCACATACAAACTATGCATGCCCCAATTATGATACATTAATTTTTATATAAACCTTTATTTTATATCTTATTTCTAATAAAAAGTTCCTGAAAGGAATCAGACCAATATTTTTCAACTTTTATTTATAACAGTGGCAAAAGTTATTTAAGAATTTAATCCAAATTTGCCTCTTAAATTGTAGACATAATGTAACATTGTTAATTCAGAGTTATACATATAATAATTGATGTTTTAAAATGGTTACTTGTGGCCAACATTTAAAAATTGTGATGTTGTTTGAGGAATATTTGAAATAAATTAATTAATATGGAGCTTTTGCATTTAAAATCCATTATTATATAACACACACTTATTTTGAATAGTAATATTTCAACTCCATGTTTCATTCTCCTTATTAATTCCCAGATATATTTTACTTTATAATATACACTGTATTTGAAGAAATAATTAAGTATTCTTTTTCAGTAAACTATAATTCTGAATTTCAAAAAAAAAGCAAAACAAATATCCATGTTTTCCCACTCAGCAATAGAACATTGCAATCTGTCTGTGACTCAACCCAAGACCCTTCCATGCTTTTCAGTAGAGTTTTTCACACACATATAGACACACTCTAAACAGTACATTATTTGGCTTTTCCTCTTTTGGCCTTTTATATAAAAAGAACCATATAGTGATTATACTTTCATGATGTGATATCTATTTTGTTCTCAATATTGTTTTCTCAGATTCATCCATGCAGATGCACGTAGTTTATGTTCATTGCAATTTAGTAGTACATACTATAAATATATCAAAACATCCATTCTACTGTTAATGGATATTTGCATTTGTTTCCAGTTCTTTGTACTTATGAAAATGGTTCTCATGTGTGGCAGTTTGAGACTATTTTATGAAACCCAAAAAGAGAAAGATCATGTTTGTAAACTAATCTATTCCTCTGGGTGTGATACCCTTTGATTGCATTAAATTCAGTTAAGGGGCCTTTGATTAGATTACCTGTTAAGATTGCTTTTAAGGCTTTTTGATTCAACTACCTCAGTAAGGTGTGACTCAGGTTAAGTCCCCACCCCCTTGATGGGTCTGATATAAATGGACACTCACAGGGAACAAAGAAGAGAGAGCTCTGTCATTTTTTATCCTGCCATGTAATAGAAAGAAGAATTGAGTAGCTGGGGTCCTGGGGAGAGATGAGCCATTTGCCTGATAGTTTGCAGCTGATCTTGGGAAGAGAGTAGAACAGCTGAGACTAATACAGGATGCCTGGAAAGAAACGAGCCCTATGCCAGGAGAGAGGGGACTGTACGATCACTTGAATACAAAGTCTCAAGGGACTGGGCCCACAGAGCTCAGAAGGAAGAAGAAGCCTAGAGGGGAAGGAGAGACCAGGCAGAGATCTGCAATCATCTTGCTTCAACACATGGCAGCTGACTTTGGTGAGAGGGCACTTCTTATGGTGCTTTGAGTAAGAATTTTTACAGCCTTGGAACTCTAAGCTTTTCCCCCAAATAAATACCCTTTATAAAAGCCAATAGATTTCTGGTACTTTGCCTCGGCACCCCTTTGGTGGACTAATACAGAAATGTATCTGCCTTTATGCTTTCAATGAGAATTAATGAAATATAGCGTGTTGTAGATATCCAGCTGTACTATGTAATGACACTCAGTTATGTTGCCATTCACAGGCAATGGCAATGGCAATTCTAGTTACTCCACATATTTGAGCCAATATATCTATTGTCCTTCTAAAATGCTTCTCCAGCTATGAGATAAGAAATGGTGTTACATTGTGGTTTGAATTTACATTTCATTTATAATTAATGAGATTGAGCATCTTTTTTTATTAGAGAAGTTATGGGTTTTTTGAAAAATTGAAGTGGAATGCTTCATGCAAATAATGACTCCCAGGAGAAAATTTCAATGAAACCTTTATTACCGGCCGGGGCGCACTCCCTAGTGAGAGTCGCACCTAACGTCCGGTGACTGCAGTTTTTATAGAACTCCTTCCCGCATGGCCAATTCTTTTTCGCGCGTGCCAAAAGCAGGATTGGTTTAATCATCATACATATTTCTATAGTAAAGCAAGCAAGCAATGTTCCAGAAGCTGATGTTTGCCATTAGCGTTCCAGCAGGGAGGGGGAGTGGTTGATCTTTGGGGCATGATGTACTGATTCTTTTCAGACCTGGATGGGCACCTGGTTTCCAACCGCAATTGTTAGAGGATTTTTCTACTGGGAATTTCCTGGTACTGTTTTACCTCCTTCTCAAAATAATGTACAAAATATAGGATTCCCAGATACACCTTATTATTAACATCTTGATTTGGTGAGATATATTTGTTACAATTAATGAAAGCAACTTCTTATAATTGTCCTATTAACTGTAGTCCTTTGTTTAACTCAGATTCACTGTTTACATATTGCACTTCCACAGATTTTTACAAAATTATCCTATTACCATATGTGAAGATTAGGCTAATGTGTCAACTCGGCCAGGTAATTGTGTCCAGGTGTTTGGTCCAGCAAGCACTGGGCTAATTGTAATACAAGAACATTTATGGACTTCGGTCACCAGCGAGTTTACTGGGTGGATGGCTGATCACATCTGCATCAATCAGGGAGATTGCCGTCAGCAATGGGTGATGCTTTTATCCAATCAGTTGAATACCTTAAAAGGGGAAGTGATTTCAACATTCAGAGAGAATTTCCCAGCTCATCTTTGGACAGCCAACTTCTCCCAGAAACTCATCAAGGACCTTCATTTGACTTTCATCGAAGGCCCTGGTTTGCAGCCTGCCTGTGGAACCTGGACTTGTGCATCCCCACAGTCATATGAGAGACTCTTATAAAATCTCATATTATTGACAGATATCTCCTGTTGATTTTGTTTCCCGAGAGAACCCTGACTAATACACCATATAAGCAACATAACGTATCTTCTTTAAACCAAATTCATAAATATTGCAGAGTTGTTCATTACATTCACAACATTGTGCTGTCATTTTCACCTTGCATTACCAAAAGATTTCCATCATTACAAGTTGGACTTCTGTACATTTAAGCCTTAACTCCCTATTCCCTATCCCAACCCTGTCTCAAATTCTGATTCTATGAGTTTGGTTAGTCTTATTATTTCATATCACTGAGATTACATAATATTTGTGCTTTTGTGTCTCACTTATATCACTCAACATAATGTCTTCAAGTTTCATCCATGTTGTTGCATGTATCAGAATTTCATTCTTTTGCCATACTGAATTGTATGTATATACCACATTTTGTTTATTGATTCGTTGTTGGTCACTTCAGTTGTTTCCATCTGTTGACAGTTGTGAAAATGCCACTATGAACAACAGTGTGCAAATATTTGAGTCCCTACTTTTAATCTTTTGGGTATTTAGGCAGAATTGGCATTTCTGGGTCATATGGAATTTCTATACTAAACTTTCTGAGGAACTGCCAAACTGTCTTCCAAGGCAGTTGTACAATTTTACATTGCGACCAGAAGTAAATGTGTGTTCTTATTTCTCTACTTCCTCTCCAACACTTGTAATTTTCTGCTTTTTAATAATAGTTATTTTAGTGGTTGTGAAATGGCATCGTGGTTTTGATTTATATTTCCTTGATGGCTAATGATGTTGAACATCTTTTCATGTGATTTCAGCTATTTGCATATCTTCTTAGGAGAGATATTGAAGTATTTTGCCCATTTTTTAATTGGGTTGTTTGTCTTTTAGTTTTTAAGTTAAAAGATATTTTTTGTTCTGGATATTAAACCTCTACAGATATGTGGCTTTGAAATATTTTCTCCCATTATGTAGCTTGTCATTTTGTTATCATGATAAAGTCCTTTGAGGCACAAAGTTTTTAATTTTAATGAGGTCTCATTTATCTATTTTTTCTTTTGTTGTTTGTGCTTTTGGTATAAAGTCTAAGAAACCATTGCCTAACGCAATGCCCTGAGGTTGCTTTCCTAAGTTTTCATCCAGGGGTTTGATAGTTCTGGCTCTTATATTTAGGACTTCGATGCATTTTGAGTTGATTTTTGTATAAGGTATGAGATAGGGGTCCTCCTTCATTGTTTTTCAAATGAAGATCCAGTTTTCCCAGCACCATTTGTTGAATAGAAGCATTCTTACCCATGGAGTGGTCTTTGCCCTGTTGCAAAAAATCAGTTGGCCAGAAATATGAGGAATGATTTCAGAACTCTCAGTTCAATTTTGTTGGTTTATGTGTCTGTCCTTGTGCTAGTACAAATGCTCTTTTGATTACTGTGGTTTTGTAATAACTTATAAGACCAAGAATTGTGAGTCATCCCAATGCAATCTTCTTTTTCAAGATGGTGTTGGATATTCTGGGTCCCTTACTCTTCCATATAAATTTGGAATTGGCCTTTTCATTTCAGCAAAGAAGGTTGCTGGAATTTTGATTGGGGGATTGCATTGAATCTGTAAACTGTTTTGGGTAGAATTGACCTCTTAAATATTTAGTCTTCCAATCCATGAACATGGAATGCCTTTCCATTTATTTAGGTCTTTGATTTCTTTTAGCAATATTTTCTAGTTTTCTGCATGCAAGTCCTTTACATCCTTGATTTATTCTTAGATATTTGATCCTTTTAGTTGCTATTGTAAATGGATTTCTTCTTGATTTCTTCTTTTGATTATTCATTGCTTGTGTATAGAAACACTACAGAATTTTTGAGTGTTGATCTTGTACCCTGTTTCTTTGCTGGTATCATTTATTAGCTCTAGGAATTTGTGTGGATTTTTCTGGATTTTCTGTATATAGGATCATATCATGTGTAAGTAGGAAAAGTTTTACTTCTTCCTATGTAATTTGGATGCCTTTTATTTCTCTTTCTTGCCTAATTGCTCTGGCAAGAACTTCTAGTACAATATTGAATAACAGTGGTGACTGTGAGCATTTAATCTTGTTTCTGATCATAGAGGGAAAGTTTTCTGTATTTCACCATTAAGTGGGATGTTAGTTGTCACCTTTTTATATATTCTTTTTTTGTGTATTGAGGACATTTCCTTCTATTCCTAGTTTTCTAAGTGTTTTTATCAAGAAAGAATGCTGGATTTTCTCAAATGACTTTTCTGTATCAATTTGAGATGATCAAGTGGTTTTTCTCCTTCATTCTCTTAATGTGGTGTATTACATTAATTGATTTTTTATTGTTAAACCACCCTTGTATACCAGGGATATATCCCACTTGATCATGGTGCTTAATTCTTTTAATGTATTGTGGTATTTAGTTTGCTAATATTTTGTTGGTGAATTTTGCATCTATATTTATAAGTTATTGATCTTTAATGTCTTTATCTGCATTGGTATGAGGGGTAATTTGACCTTGTGGAAAGGATTAAGGAGTATTCCCTCTTCTCAACTCTTTGAAAGACTTTGAGCAGAATTGGATTTAAGTCTTCCTAGAATGTTTGGTAGAATTCCCCTGTTAACCCATTGGGTTCTGTACTTTTCTCCATTTGGACATTTTTGATTATTGATTAATTCTCTTTCCTATTTATTGGTTAGTAGATATCACCTGTTTCTTCTTGAGTCAGCATAGAGGTAGTTTGTGTGTTTCTAGGGATTTGTCCATTTTATCTACGTTTCTACGTTTTCTAATTACCAGCATACAGTTGTTCATGATATCTTCTTATAGTCCTGTTCATTTCAGTGGGGTTTGTAGTAATGTCCTCCTTTACATTTCTCATTTTAATTATTTTTATCCTCTCTTATATTTTGTTGATCTTTTCAAAGAATAAAATTTTGGATTTTTAATCTCTCTATTATGTTTTTTTTTTCAACTCTGTTTCATCTACCTCCACTCTAATCTTTGTTATTTCCTTCCTTCTGCTTGCTTTGGGTTTAGTTTGCCATTCTTTTTTTAGTTCTTCTAGTTTTAAGGTTAGGTCTCTGATTTTAAATCTTTCTTCTATTTCAATGTAAGTATGTAGAGCCATTAATTTTCCTTTCACCACTTCCTTTGATGCATTCCCTAAGTTTTGTTTGTTGTATTTTAATTTTCAATGCCTCAAGATATTTCCTAACTTCCCATGTGATTTTCTCTTTAACCCATTGGTTGTCTAAGACTATGTTGTTTAATTTTCACATATTTGTGAATTTTCCATTTCTTCCTCTGTTGTTGATTTCTACCTTTATTCAGTTGCAGTCATAGAAGATACATTGTATGTTTTCAATATTTTTAATTTATTGCAATTCTCTTTTAACCTAATATATGCAGCCTATCCTGGAGAATGATCCTTGTGTACTTGAAAAGAATATGTATTCTGTTGTTGTTGGGTGAAGTGTTCTATATATGTCTGTTAGGTCTATTCAGTATTGTGCTAGAAGTTCTAAATAGAGAAATTAGGCAAGAGAAAACAAATAAAAGGCACCTGAACAGGAAAGGAAGAAGTGAAACTTTTGCTATTCGCTGGTGATATAATCCTATACCTAGAAAGTCATGAAAAATACACAAAAAGCTACTAGAATTAATAGATTAGTTAAGCAAAGTGGCAGGATACAACATTAATCAGAAAAATCAGTAGCATTTCTATACACTAATGAGCAATCTGAGGAGGAAGTCACAAAAAATTCCATTTATAATAGTGACTAAAAGATTCAAGTATTTAGGAATAAACATAACCAAGGACATGCAACTACAAAACATTGCTAAAAGAAACCAAAGAAGACCCAAATAAATGGAAGCACATTCTGTATTCATGGATTGGAATACTCAATATCATAAAGATGTCAAGTCTCTCAAACTCATTTATAGACTCGATGCAATCCCAATAAAAATCCCAACACCCTTTTTGCAGAAATGTAAAAGCCAATTATCAAATTTATTTGAAAGGGTAAGGGTCCCCAAATAGACAAAAAAAAAGTCTTTCAAAAGAAGAATGAAGTTGGAGGACTCTTACTCCCTGACTTTAAAGCATATTAGCTACAGTGGTGAGAAAAACAGCATGGTATTGGCATAAAGACAGACATATTGGACAAAGGAATCAAATTAAGAATTCAGAAATAGACCCTCACATCTAGTCAAGTGATTTTGACAAGGCTGTCAAACTCTTCAGCTGGGTCAGAACAGTCTGTTCAACAAATGGAGCTGGGAGAACTGGATATCTATAGCTAAAAGAAAGAAAGAGTAGCCCTATCTCACACCCTATATAAAAATTAACTCAAAGGGGGTGGATGTGGCTCAAGTGGTTGGGCATCCGTCTACCTTATGGAGGGACCTGGGTTCGATGAAAATGTAGGGAAACACCTTCAAGATCTTGTGGTAAGGGGTTAGTTTCTAAAGCTTATATCCAAAACATGAGCAACAACAACAAAAATAGATAAATAGAATGTCCTCAGAATTAAACGTTTTGATGCTTCAAATTACTTTGTTAAGAAGGTGAAAAGGCAATCTACTTATGGGAAAAAATCTTCAGAAACCACATATCCAATAAGGGTTTCCTCTCCATATTATATAAAGAAATCATATAACTCAATGATAAAAAAACAAGCAATTCAATTAATAAATGGACAAAAGACATTTTTCCAAAGAAGAAATACAAAATGTCTAAAAGCACTTGAAAAGATGCTCAACATCACTAGTTATTAGGGAAATGCAGATCAAAACTACAATGAGTTATCATTTCATACCAATTGTTTTTAAAAATAATTTTTGTTGAAAATTTTCAACAGTCCTTTTTGCACTGTGTGAATCCTTGTCTTGTCATACACCAGATTTTCTCCAAAGGGCAGGTCTGCTCCTGACCTCTGTACTCTGCTCAAATGGTCTCTTTTTTCGGTCCCTACACAATTCCACATTGTCCTTATTGCTACAGCCATGGTATAAACTTTTTTCTGTTTTTATCTTGGAAAACAAGTCTCTTAACTTTTTTCTCTTTTTATACTGGTTTTATACTACATGAGTTAGGGTGTGCCTATTGGAATGTATTCTGTAAAGCCACATGTAAACTTTTAAATCTCCTTAACGTTAAATGTAAGGTAGCTCATGAAGGGGTGGACAAAAATCACTGTTGGTATTTTGAAATGTTTGCTTGTGAATGGCTTGTTCTAGCCATTCTAAACTAAGAATATGTCAGTGATAAATCGGATGCAGAGATGAAGGGACTGAAGAAAGGTCTTTTCTGGACAGCTTTTGGGGAACACTGCTTCTCTGTGGTTTTGTTACTCAATTCAGATCCTTATAATGCACATTGAGTTTACAGTAACACTAATTCCAAATGCTACCCCAATGTTTTAGTTTCCTAGGCTGTTTAAAGCAAACAGAAGGAAATGAGTCAATGTACCAGGTTTAAATTTCTGGTACTTTGCAATGACAGATCTTTGGCAAACTAAAATAGAAACTGGTACCAGGAGAGTGGGGTCATGCTACTTACAATTACAAAAAAATACTGAAACGGTTTTATAAATGGGTAAGGGGTATTTTTTTTTTTGGAGGGATTGTGAGATGCTTGATAGAAAAGGCCTAAATTTCTTTGAAGAGGCTGTTGATAGGAATATGGACCATAAAGTTATTTCCAGTGAGGCCTTAGAAGGAAACTGGAGGAAAGGCGATCGTTGTTTTAAAGTTGCAGAGAACTTGACAAAATTGACTCCTGATGTGAGATGGAAGGCAGAATTTGAAAATTATAAGCTAGGACATTTAGCTGAGGAGATTTCCAAAGTAAATGTGGATAATGTGGCCTGGTCTCTCCTTGCAGCTCATAGCAAAATGTGAGAGGAAAGAGATAAGCTGAGAACTAAACTGTTGGATACAAAGAAACCAGAGACTGACAATTTGGAAAATTCCAATTTTCTGGAAAATAAAGCCCCCAGAGGATAGTGTCCCATGTAAGGACCTAACTGCACTTGGAACTTGTAAATCAGGATCTGAAATGTATTGCTGATTTTAATGAATTATCAGCAGACTTGCTAGGAAGAGATCCTATATAATGATGCTTTAATCACAGATGTTTTGCACTTGGAAAATAAAATTTTCCAGATGTTTTTCATTATATCTAAAGCTACTGAAGAGTACTGTGTTTTAAACAAAGAAGAGCAACATTCCTTGTTTTTATTTTAATTAGTTTATTTTGAAACTTTTTATTATAAAAATAAATTTTTGTTTTTTTTAAAATAAAATAAAGCACAGGGAGAAACTTAAGAGCTTTCTTCATGGGACCCAGATCTCAATATCTCATGATGAAGAGAAAATACATCAACAGATATGGATAGCGAAAGTACTTAATTATAAGAGTGTACAGATCTTGAGGTCTTGTTTGAGTAAAATGATAGTGTTGGGGAATGAATAAGGTTTGTTGGAGAATGGTCTAGAAGGAAAAGAAGAGTCCAAGTAAACCCAAACATTAAGACAGAAACTGAGCTACAGCCAAAGACATTTCACACCTGTAATTCTTCCCTACTTCACATTCTCAGAAAAAGAAAATACCATTTTCTTTGAAAAGTCGGTAGTTTTCCCATTGGATAACACGACACATTTATTCATAAGATTAAGAGAACAAATAAGAGAGATACACTAAAGTAAAAATGGTTTAAAGGAGCTAGCAGAGTATATGCCATATTGAAAGCTACTTCCAAATAATGGATGGACTTCCTGGCTTTGATAAATCTAGTTATAATCCAAATGCCAACTTTTGCAGAACTTAAGAAAACACCATTCATAGTAGGATAGGTTAAATAACTGCAGAACAAGCAAACCAACATTTTAATCAAACAGTATTCTTTTTTTTTTCATTTTCAATTGGACATTTTCAAGAAGGTGTCCTCATAATTATCAGTCATTAATAAACCTTTACCTCTGTATGATACGGAGCCATTAAACAGATTGGGTTGTCCATTTCTTCAGCCACTAGCATCTATATTTAACTTAATATGTTTCTTTGGTTAGTGACAAACCAACTTGTTTAATAGAACTGCAATCATATTTCTGAAGTTTCCATTAAATATATAAGAATAGATTAAACTTTATTCTACATTAACCAGTACTATGCATAAATTATTATCAAGATGTTCAAAAGCAGTAAACATTTTTGGATCAATATCAAATTCAAATATTTATCTCAAGTGTCAAAGAGATTAATTTAAGAGATAAATTTTAATTGCCAATTTTGTGTTATTTCCCAACACACCTCTGAATATTAGATACTTTGGGATAAATGGATTTAAATAGGATAATATACTTGAGACACTTTTTAGTGATAAAAGCAACTCCTTGTTTTATATTTATTTTTTAAATTTATTGAAGTATATCACTCATACATAAACATACATATACAGTAAGTATATAGTAACAGTTGTGAACTTACAAAACAAATATACATAACATCATACAGGGCTCTTATATCTCACCCTACCACCAAAACCTTGCATTATTGTGAAGCATTTTTAACTAATGATTTAAGAGCATCCCTAAAATATTACTACTAACCAAAGTATCTTACATTTGGTGTATTTTCCCCCAACCCACCCTATTATTATTATTTTTTATATCATTTATACATGAACATACATAAATAATTAGTATATAGTAAAAGTTGTGAACTAAAGCAAACATGCATAATATCATAAAGGGGTCCCATACATCAACCCACCACCAACATCTTGCATTGTTGTGAAACATTTGTTACAGATTGTGAAAGGATATCACCAAAATCTTACCACTAACTGTAGTCCCTATCTTACATTTGTTATATTTTTCCCCCAACTCACCCTATTATTATTTTTTAAAATATATTTTCATTACAGAAGTTGTGAACTTACAAAACAATCCTACACATGTACAGAATTCCCATACAACAGCCCTCTATCAACATGCCACACTGTGGTGGAACATTTGTTATAGATTATGAGATAATATCATCACCCTATTACCACTAACCATAGTCCATAGCATACATTTGGCATATTCCTCCATTATCAACACAGTACATCTTTGGCATAGATGTATGAATATTATAGTATTGCTGTTAACCACAGTTCATAGGTCACACCAGTTGTATTTTTCCTATGCTTGTGCACATTCCCACCACCCTGCAATAGTGATGTACATCTGCTCTAGCTCACAAAGGACACTCTTGCATCTGTACCATCAACCACAATTCTCATCCACCTCTGGGTTTACTGTGCTATTCAGTCCCTTAGATTATCCTCTAAGTCTCCTTCAATTGACATTTACACCCCTAGACTACCCTTTTCAGCCACATTCCCATTTATAAACCAGCTGTTACTCACTATAATGTGTTACCATTAGCGCTATACATTTCCACACTTTTACAGTCAAGTTAATTAAAACTTCTACATACATTAAACATCAGTAGTCCATCTCAGGCCTCTTCTTATCTCTTTTAAGAATCCATCACATACCACCAGGTCTTGAAGATGTTCTCTTACATTTTCTTCTAGAAGTTTTATGGTTCTTGCTTTTATATTTAGGTTTTATATTCATTTTGAGTTAATTTTTATGTAAGGTGTGAGATAGGAGTCACCTTTCTTTCTTTTGGCTATGGATATCCAGTTCTCTCATCACAATTTGTTGAATGGACCTTTCTGCTCGAGCTGGGTGTGTTTGACAGGCTTGTCAAAAATCACTTAACCTTATTTATTTTTGTATATAATCAAATATGCTGTGAGAATATAAGATTAATTGAAATTAATTTGAAAATTAATTTAACTTCTGCAGGTAAACATTGCTGTTAAATTCTGTTATTTAAAAATAGTTACAATGTAGTTTTATTCATTAGAAGGAGAATCTATTTAGTCATCTTGATTGAATTTTTCTTTAAGAAAAATATTCCCAGTATTGTTAGGGGCCAGGTAGCATCATCTGCTTCATAATTAATGTCTATTATCTCTAGATCCTGGAAATACAGTGTGTGTCTGTCTTTGTTTCTGTTATTAAAAGTGTTTTTCTCTCCCTCTCTTTTTTACCTCTCTTAGGGTGTTTAGCAGGCTGCCTTGGGAGCTGGCAGTCACCTGGCACTTGCCTTTGACTGCTTTGAGCAGGACTGTGATATTACTGGCCTGATCCTTTGGAACCAGAGCTGCTGAGCAAGTATAGGATGAACTGGTGGGGCTGGGACCGAGATAGACTGGGACCAATGACAGGGATGAAGCCCAGGAGGTGGTCAGGGTGTGGTGCACAGGTGGGGGGGTCAGTGCTGAAACCGAATCCATAGGCACAGATGCTTTCCTTGCCTCAGTCCAGTCATCTCCTCTGGCCCTAGGCTCAGACCCCTGCTGGAAGGTTGCAGCACAGGCATGGCATGAGGTGGGCAGATCCTTGCTCCCACGGGACAGAACATGGTCTTCTGCCACACCATGACCCTAGAGCAATGAAAGATGATTTGATTTTTCCTATTTGATTAACTTAGAGGATTATTGATTAGGTGAGAGGAAGAAAAAGGAGAAAACTAGTGTTCTTTAACATTTAAAGGTCAACTTGTCAAATTGGAAAAATTGGGGTTCATGAACAGCCCATGCATCATTTATGTAGAAAGTAATAGTTTTCCTTTTTCCTAGCTCCCTCCCTCCCTCCCTCCCTCCCTCCCTTCCTTCCTCCTTGCATGAATTCTGCATGGATGAGAAGAATGCTCTTGTTCTGAAAAAATACCTTTCTCACTAGATCGATTTTTGCTAGCTACTTTTGAAAACCCAACTCATGGTGGAGTGTGTGTATGTGTGTGTGTGTCTGTCTGAGACATTCTGGACCAGCCTATTAAAAGATGATTATTTCTAATCTTTGCTTTTTTTCTTTTTGTGCACAGCAAGCTTATCTTTATTCTGACTATTTTTCATTAATAGAATACTTCATTCACCAAGTCTTCTATCTTTCACATTTCTTCCTAATGAGATTTTTCTACCTCTTTTCATTTCTGCCTTTCACTTCTCTTTCAAATTCCTTTGTTTTGTCTACTTTTGTGGATTTTGGCCCCCTCTGAAGTTGTCTTATTCTTGGAATTAAAATGCAGACAAAGAAAAGTATACTTGTAGTAGTATAAAATCACAGTTGCACTAAAAATTCATATTTTAATATTCTTGTCACAGAGGCATAGCTCTGTCATAAATAGAGAAAATGATTTCCCATTGTTTGTTAAAGCTGCGGGACTTGAATATCAGCGATATTTGCTATCTGGAATCATCTTGTTTTTCTTCCTTCTTTTCTCTTTCCCTCCCTTGCACCCTCTCTTCCTTCCTTCCTTCCCTCCCTCCTTCTCTCTCTTCCTCCCTCCCTTCTTTCTCTCCTTCCTTTCTTTCTTTCAATAGAGTGGGATGTGTTTCATTGCTAGATTTGTTTTTAGAGGTTGATCAGGAATGTTGTTCCCAGCATGTACCTGTGATGCCATTCAGACAATCAATCTTTTGTTGGCTTTTGGTTCTGCTTTCAGCCAAGGGGGAAATGGCAGACAGGGAAGAAGGTAGTATATAACATGGCATTTCTTAGTAATAGGTCTTCATTGTTTCCTGTCTTGGCCATGGTGTTCAATCTCCAAACCTGTGCCAAAAGTGTTATGATTTTTTTGTTGTTTGGTTTTATTATCTACAAGTTAAAATGTTATAAGTGGATGTACTTATTTTGGCAAATATCTTTTCCAAAATACCTTTTCAGTTTAGCCTACCTCTGTTATTTATTTAATATGGGCTGGCAATAGAATGGCTAGGACTATGAGTGAAATGGTTAAAAGAGTTAAAATTAGTTGAAAATCAGAAGCTCTGCGTTGATTATGAAGGACTGAAGGCAACTTTTGTTACCATGAGACCGTTTCACTCTTCCTCTGATATTCAATGTCATCTACCTACCACCCCTTATTCACTGAGGGCTTGGGCACATGGTCTTTCTCTCCAAGGACAACTTCAGCATTCTTAGGGATAAACCATCTAGTAACAGAGCCCCAACGTCTAGCAACACTCACTCTCACTCTGCCTCTGGAACTGAGCTTATGACCACCTCCCAGCCTCATTACCTGGAATTTGTAAGTCTCTTTGGCAGCAGTGCCCCCTCCTTCTCAATCTTTACATTCATACATTCCATATTCAGTCAGAACTGAACCTCAGTACCTCCACTGCTGCAGTTTCTCCCATTTCTTCTCTCAGAGCTTTACTTCTTTCCTTCCCTCTCTACTCAGAGCCTTCCAGAAGCTTCACTTAACCCATCCAGTTTCTGGCATCTTGAACTTTCACATTCCATTCTTTTTCTCTTGCCTCTTTCGCCCCCTTGTTGTCTAAATAGAACATTCACCTTTCTGACTGTCCAGTGACAGACTTACCTACATCCAAGACCTTCTTTCTTGCTTTCCCTCTTGTTTCTTTCTGCAGAGCCCATGGGGAAAGAATGCTACAGCTGACCCATCCTTGTTTTCTCCTGCAGCCCACAGGTGAGTCCCTGGCTTGGGCAGAACCCATGCCTGGAAGCTGTAAGAGCTACAAGAAAAAAATATATTAGGACAAGGGGGTTGAGAAAGATAGGGGCCACCCTTTCAGATGTGTGGTTTGGGAATCCCTCTCTAAAGAGGGCATTTGAGTAGAAGCCTGAGGATAGAGGAAGGAATAAATCGTGGAACTCTGGAGGAGAGCACAGTCCAGGCAAACCAGAGAGAAATGGAAAGCTCTGCAGCAGGAAGGTAATTGGAGATTTAAAAGAATGGCAACAAGGCCACTATGGTCAGAATGCAGAGTATGAGAAGAGGGGTGTTAAGACTGACTTTTTTCCATAATTTCCTCCTTCCAGATTAGCCCATGTCCTCCTTGCCTGCTTGGCAAACTTCTCCTCATTTTAAAGAAATGGCTCAAACAGCATCCCATTTGTGGAAAACTTTTGGACTTCCTCTGACTCCTGGTCAGAAGTAGATATCACTGTATTACAATGATTTTTTACTTTTCTGGTTTACCCACTTGACTATGAATTTCTTAGAAAGATTTTATCTTTTTCATTTTTTGTATCCCTAGGGCTAAGAGTTGCCACTGATCAATAAATCTTGAATGAATGAACAAATAAGTGGAAGAATGAGTGATTGTAGCTTATCTTCTGCCTTTGCCTTGGGGAACAGGTGTAGTAGGAACCCAGTGCTACAGGTAAGCAGAATCTAGGAATGGTTGATTCTGCTTTAGACTGTAAGTGAGGGTCAGACCACAGCTTTCTTTGTGTTCTCTCAGTGAGCTTGCTGACTTACCAGCCCTGTGTTTGCCTGTGCTGTGCCTCAAAGACAGGAGGTAGGCTGGTGAGCTGACTCAGTGCTCCTTGTCTCCTGTTGACCATCCCTGATTCCCAAATGCTGACTTGGCACACAGGCTGAAGATGTGATGTCATCAGCCTATTTTGGGCTGAAGTCTGTGGACACCAACTGGTTTGAGTCATCTTCAGTGAACAAGAGTGCATCCCATCCCTGTACACAGTTTGACTATGTGGCCTAGTCAGCCAGTCCACAGATGACATCCTGTCATTTCAACCTTAACCATGCTTGTTCCCTTGCCTCATTAGGAGCTTCGTACATACTGCAGCCACTTTCCTTCTTCCTCTAAACATAAGAAGTGGATGACTTCTCCCTGGCTCTGAGAACCTTGGAGTGGTGAGAGAAGGGTCCATTCTGGCTATGAAGCCCAGTGGTAAGGAGGAGCCTGTAATGCTTGTGGCTAAGTGAGCCATGTGGCCAAGGAACATATAGGACTAGAGGGCTAGGGTGGGTGAGTCCAGTAGAGGTCTGGGGTTCCCAAGAGTGCACACAGGATGAAAGTGGACAAGCAGGAGGCGGAGCCTTCAGAGCACTTAATAGAGAGAAGAACATGTAAATTAGGTCTTGAGTGTGAATCAAATGCAAGGAATGGAATACAAGAGTACAGTGAGTGAAGGAATGAGAAGAATGAGAAGCAGCAAACAGAACAGGCAGAGACAAAGGGCCCATATGGGTTGTTGAAGGAGTAGCACCAGGAAAAGAATGGACATGGAGAGGATGGGAGCAAGCAGGCCTGGACAAGCAGAGGCCATGCCAAGCCTCAAGCAAGGGACTTGACCAGCCTTGGTGGGGAAAGTGGCCCTATGGTCTCATTGACATCTTATGGAACGATGAAAGTTACAAACTCAGGTAGCAATGCTAACAAATCCTTGAGTATTCTCAACTAATTCCCTTGTTTCAGAAAAGTTCTATATAAGTACTCATATTCAGGTATTTTATTTTTGCATGAAGACCTGAACGTTGATTGACTTCATGCCCCATATGGCATTGCAACTTAGAATTGAAATCAGGCCCACTTGTGAATATCACCTCTTTCTTATATTACATTTATTTATTTATTTAAATTTTTTTTTT